>PVJO010001277.1:51616-105401 GCA_004026905.1 Hystrix cristata | reverse complement strand
GATTCAAAAGGTAGATGCAATGATTGTAGATTTCTCAGACTACCAAATTTTTCAAAGTTGGTTTGGTTAATGCACATACACTTAACATGAATGTCCTGCTATGTTTTTAAGCCCTGTCTACTGATCCAGTAATGTGCTGTGCGTCTGCAGCCCCTTGGCCACTGGTGGAACTCCACACGGGTCCAGGGTCAACCAGCAGGGAATCTGGGCACAATGACTGGCAGCAGACAGCCTCTGTGGATGGGAACCCTTCCCTTCCCAGCCCTGTGTCCTATGACCTCTGTGGATGGGAACCTTTGCCTTCCTCCCACCTCCACCTGTCAGGGCCCAGCAGGAGAACGGACATAGCCCAGTCCTCAACATGCAGAGGGACACTGGCAGAAAGGAACAGACACAGGATTCATGAGGCCTGAATTTTTTCAAATCAGGAAGGACTGTGGATTTTAGGAAAAAATAATATAAGCTGGGTGTGGTGGCATACGCCTGTAATCCTAACACTCAGCAGGCTGAGGCAGGAGGACTGCCATGAGTCCAAGGCTAGCCTGGGCTACACAGTGAGAGCCTGTCTCAAAAAAAACAAAATAATAATAATAATAGCAATAGCATATAAGTAAGGCAAAGAAGAAAAAAATGCCATAATACCTTCCAGGATCTTACACCAGGTATTGCCTGGAAGACAAAGCTTCCCCAGCCTCAGAATCAATTATTTCTGCTACCGGTGTAAAAAGTGAAAGTGAAAAGAACACATGGCGGGTCAGAGAACACTGAAGGGAGTTGCAGATGGATGTACAAGTGGTCTCCAGAGAGATCTCCTTCCAGCCAGGATTCTGCACTTCCCAAGTTATAGATGGAGGGGAGCCTCTTGCCTCACTTCACTGGATCTCCTCACTCTCTCACAGTTTACAAAAAACAACGCCACTCCCCTGACCAGCACTACAGGTCAACACGGTGGTGCCTCTGTAGCTGGCCAGCCCTTCTCCACCCCTGCAGATTCCTGGACAAGTCTGTTTCATTCAGTCAGGCTCGAATCAGATCTGTCTTTGGTGCTTCCAACTGCAGAGAACACACTCCAAATTCTCTTGAAAGCAGGCTTGTGATTAGAAATTACCAGGCTTGTGATTAGAGAGTTCCTCCTCTGTTATGGTTTGTGTCTAGATGTCTCTTTAAAGTCTTATGTGATAAGAGATAGTTGGATCTAGAGTGTGTGGTTATTAAATTAATCTATTGATCAGTTTGACATGGTTCTGTTGAGATTAAAAATATAAAATTAAAATTAAGGGTAAGAGTGTTACCTGCCCTAAGGGCAGGTAGCCTAGATAAAAGATAAAAAAAGAAGCTAATTAGCTGCTTGTTTATATTATTTGTTTATATTCCCCGCCTATATTCTTTATATTTTTCACTTTGTTTTGCTGCCGGTCTGCTTCCCGTCTGTGATGTCGGTCTGTCCTGTCTCTGCCATGCTGTCCTGCCTCAGACCCAGCAGACTATAGACTAAAACCTCAACAGACTGTGAGCTAATAAACCTTTCTTCCCCTAACTTTAGGCGTCGAGTATTCTGTCCCAACAACTAGAGAAAAATAACTAAAACAGAATTTGGTACCAGGAGTGGGGTCGTTGCTGAGACTATACTTGACCATATGGTTTAGCAGCCTTTAGAGTTGGCTTACGGGAAAGAAAAGAGTTAAGAAAACTTTAGAAATGAAGAAATTTGCCAGTACAGACCAGGCTCAAGAGATTTCTACTAAGAAGAAAGACTGTGTTGGCTGTTAGACTCCAAACCATGTATGTTATGGCTTGGCAGAAAGTTTGTCTAAATTTTGCTTGTGTCCAGAGACTTTGCCTGAGACTGAGATCAAGGGCGGCAGACTAATTAATCTTACAAAAGAAATTTCAAGACAGTCTAATATTGAGGCGGTGACATCGCTATTATTGGGGGCTTTCAGCCAAATTTATGTTAAAAACCAAGAACAAACAGCCCAACAGAATGATTCAAAATGTTGTGAGTTTGCCCATAAAAGAAACACCAGTAAAGTTATGGCCTACAAAGATAAAATAAAAGAGAGACTCGTTACTAAAGAAACCAACAAAATAAGCTAGATATTTCAAAAGATAAAAGAAAAGATGGCCCAAAGACATCACAAAAAACAACAGAACTCCAGCCTTTACAGCCTCAGAGTTAAAAAGGTAAAAGACTTTACTTTGAGAAGAATGCCCCAGAACACCATATTCCAAAATGACAACAGCCTAGGAAAGTTAGTCCTCGAGATTTAGTTCAAAACATTCAACAATCCAGACACATGACCACCACAGACAAACAAAAAAAAAGCCTGGTTTCTGCTCCAGCTGGCGACAGACCCTGGCGTCATCCTCGTGGCCCTGGCTTTAGGTTCATACAGAATACAAGAATTGTGGGGTCAAGAAGGCTTCCACCCAGATTTCAAAAAAAGGCTTGAGAGGCCAGACAGTGTGCCCCTAAGAAGACAGTGTGTGAAGCTATAAGGGTAAAGCCAAAGGTACACTAGAGACCCCAGAAGTTTAGAAAAGCCAAAAATATAGATCATCTGAGAAAAACCTCATCGAGAAAACAAAACCAGCCCAAGAGAGAAGCCATGAGAACTGCCACCACTAAAAGTGCCACAGGGGCAGAGCCACCTAAGCCCCTTAGAGTTCAGACTTCACCACAGATTGCCTCTAATGCTACACATAAAACTACAAGACTTAATGTTTGCCCTGCCAGATTTCAGAATTGCTTTGGTCCCGTTCCTTTATATCCCCCTATTTATACCTTTTGAGATGGTAATGCTTATCTTCTGCCATTATATGTTAGAAGTGTTTAACCTTCTTTTCATTTATACAAGAGCTTACAGCTAAGAGTTTGCTTTAAATCTCAGAAGAGATTTTAGATTTAGACTTTTCAAGAATGCTAAAACTGTTAAGACTTTGACAACTCTTAGAGATAGACTAAATGCCTTTTACATAATAGACTATACATGAGTCTTTGGGGGTCCAGGGGTGGAATGTTATGGTTTGTGTCTAGATGTCCCCCCAAAGCCTCATGTGATAAGAGATAGCTGGATCTAGAGTGTGCGGTTCCTAAATTAATCCACTGATTGGTTTGACATGGTTCTGCTGAGATCAAAGATATAAAACTAAAATTAAGGCTAAGAGTGCTACCCGCCCTAAGGGCAGGTAGCCTAGATAAAAAATACAAAAAGAAGCTAATTAGCTGCTTGTTTACATTACTTGCTTACATTCCCCGCCTACATTCCTTATATTCCTCACTTTGCTTTGCTGCTGGTCTGCTGCCAGTCTGCTGCCCGTCTGTGACACCGGTCCGACCTGCCTCTGCCATGCCGCCCTGCCTCGGACCCAGCAGACTATAGACTAAAACCTCTACAGACTGTGAGCTAATAAACCTTTCTTCCCCTAACTTTAGGTGTCAAATATTCTGTCCCAACAACGAGAGAAAAATAACTAAAACATCCTCCCAAATTCAACTTTCTCAAAAACCCATGCGAGAGACTTACTCTGGCAGCAACTCTCCATAGAAACCTCTTCACTTACCTCTGCTGACAGCTGTTTCCACCCATGAATTAACCAAAATCATAAAACACTTGCTGGCACTCTTGGTAACTTTTGACAACCTGCACTGGGCAGAGGGCTGTTTTGTATTCACGGCAGGATCCTGATACTAATACTATCCATGCCTCAGTCTCTGATTTTTCTTGTGTCAAAGAGATTCATGCCATAGAAAATGAAAGAAAAGAAATCCATGGCTTGTAGGACTGTTCCAATGTCTATGGTGATAATCCACCCACAATCACTAATTTCAAGATTCCATAAAGAAATCACTGAATCAGGAGTTGAGAAGAGCTAAAAAAGTTTGCAAAAGGCCAATCTGCACATGTCCTTTGAGCCCTACTTAAAAAATCTTTTTGGCTTCTTTTTACTCCCACCTTCCTTCTTTTAATTTCTCCCAGATGCTGCCACATGGTCTTTTAACAAGCTGTTCCCTCTAATGAAGAATTCTTTGTTCTCTCATTCAGTTAACTAATGGTCCTCAGGCCTTAGCTCAGGAGTCTCTTCCTTAGTGAAGTTTTCTCAACCTCTTTCACTATTTTAAAACTCTTTACCATACCCATACATCATAGCCACTGTCACTCATACAATTTTGTATTTCTTGTTAAAAAATGAATCGATTAATGTTGATCTCTCCGATTACAGTCTAAGTTCATGAGCAACATTACCGGCTTGTCAACACCAAATCCCAAGACCCATGAAAAGTGCCAAGAACAAAGCAACCACTCCAGAAGTATCTACTTTTGATGGATTAAATTAACAAATGAGTATCTGCCTGAAAGCATAAATAAATATGTCCTCTGAAATTTGTAAAGGCCAGTTGTAAAGCAGATGATAATATGCTTCTTTGATAAGTCTTCAATACGAATACAGAGTTTGTGAAGTAAATTCATACACGATGCAGGGCGAGTATTTTTCCAAATACAGCATATATTCTTCATTCAGATACAACTAAACAAAAAGACCCTCTAAGAATAAAACAGGTTAATTTCAGCTATTTTTTAAGACTTTCCTCAGTACTAAAAAATCTATGTGTTCCTTTTCAAATGAAGCTCAAAGAAATGTTATCATATCAACAAAACAAAGCACTACAAGGAGCCCTTGAAACTTGGGGTGGGTGCCAACATGGTTAGTTATTTCTTCATCTCCACAAATGGGAAGCATTAATCAACTATCTTGGTAAGCTTAGATTTCTCTATACAAAGTAAAATTAAAATATGAAAATAGACAATGAAATAATAGAGTTTTTATTTCACCTGTATATTTCTAACTGAAATACAGGCATAAAACCCTTGTGTTTCAGACACTGAGTCATAGCATGTACACAGCATTTACACTGGGTCAAATATTTTGAACAAAGCACAGAATAAACCCTTAAAACAACCATAAAGAACATACTATTTTATGTTCATTAGAGTTTGAATTTTATCTACATGTTATGAGGTGTTTATTTATGCATATCTTGTAGGAGTAATATGTAATTCTGAGTAATCTGTTTGGTTTGGCAGGATATTTGAGTGTACCTTTAATGTATGAATTTTCAAAAAAATATAAAACTTCACACTCAAAACACTGAGTGTGATATTCTATGCTTACGATCAAATACTTGAAACTTGTTTACTCTTTTTGGATTACATAGACTTTTCTGTTCTCTAGGAAATTTATCCTTTCCATGGTATTCTGAGCTATGTATTAGATGTCCAACAAGTAAAGCAAAATCTACATGTTAGTTTCCTGAATTAAAATGAATTTTAAACATATCAAAAAGAGAAAAGCTTTTTTCTCTCTTGTACTATAATGAAAAAAATGCAGCTTTCCTACTTAGAAGAATTAGATAATTTCTACTTGTTTGCTGTGTTAAAAATGTATGCATTATTCTTTACACAAATTTCTAATTCCTGTTGTTCCTATTTGAATATTCACAAAACAGATTAATATCCTGGGAAACAAAAACAAACTAGGAAGCATCACCCCCTCGGATTTCAAGGTCTATCACAAGGCAACAGTGCTACAAATAGCATGGTACTGGCAAACAAAACAGGTCCACGGATCAACAGAACAGACTTGAGGATATAGAAACAACCCCAGGTATTTAACCCACCTGATCTTTTTTTTCAGGGGGGTTGCTGGAGATTGAACTCAGGGCCTTGTGCTTGCCAGGCAAGTGCTATATCCACCACTGAGCTAAATTCCCGAACTCCCATCTGATCTTTGACAAAGAGATTAAAAACATACACTGCAGAAACACGGCCTCTTTAACAAATGGTATTGGAAAACCTGGTTATACAGCAGAAGATGGAATTCAGACACATATCTCTCCGCTTACACTAAAATAAAAACAAAATAAACAAAAGACCTAATACAAAGCAGAATCACCGAATCTACTGAAAGACAAAATAGGTAAAATTCTTGAAAATATGGGCACAGACAAGGACTTTCTGAATAAAACCCAGACTGCACAAGAAATAACACCAAGAATCAACGAATGGATTATATCAAATATAAAACTTCTGCACAGAAAAGGAAACAAACAACAAAGAGCAACAAACAACAATAAGACAGCCTACAGAATGAGTAAAATTTTTTGCCAGGTACTCCTCACACAGACGACTTATATATTCAATTTTGTAAAGAACTCAAAAATACGAGACCAGCCTAAAATCAAAGACCCAATTAAAAAATGCACAAATCGAAGTGAACAAACACCTCAAAAGAACAAATGGCTAACAGATGAATGAAAAATATGGTCAGCATATTTGGCTAGTAGAGAAATCAAAATAGCACTAAGATCTAATTTTATACCTAAAAGAGCAAGTATCATCAAGAACTCAAAAAACAATAAATGCTGGCGAGGTTGTAGGAAAAACGAGACTTTTACATTGTTGGTAGGAAAGTAAACTAGTCCAATCACTGCATGGAGACACCTCAGAAAAACAAACAAACAAACAACAACAAAAAAAAAACACTAAAGATAGAAATTCCATTTGACCTAATACCTCTTCTGATTATCTTCCCAGAAAGTTAAAGACATATTATACGTCCATGATTATCGCAGAAAAGTTTCTAATAGCGAAATCTTGAAAGTACCCTATACGCCCATCAACAGACGAATAAAGAAAACGTATATACACAACTGAGCACTGCTCAGCCATAAAGAAGGATAAAGCTGAGTCATTCATAGGAAAATGAATACGCCTTGAGTCTGGACTGCTAAGTGAAATACATCAGACACAGAAGGTTAAACACTGCATGGTTTCTCTCACACGACAAACTGACAGTATAAATAAAGAACATACTAAAAGAAAGATAATAAAAACAGAAAGGTATGGTATCTTGGGATGGGGAGAGATAGGAGAGCCACAGGGGAGAATGAAGGGGGTCTAAAGAATCAGACCAATTCTTCATGATGAATATATTCATTATGTATCCCAAGCATATACTAATAAAAATTGAAAAATTACTTGACTCCAACATAAAGAAATCTACTAATGAACCTTCTTGTGAATGACATAAAAATCTGAACTGCAAGCTTAAGTAAAAATAACTCTTACAGAGGATATCCAAGATGGCTGACTAGAGGAGGGTTTGCATCAGAGATACTCAGAGAAGAGTTGCTGAAAAAACAGGCTGTTACAGAAAATTAATCTAAAAGATGATATATGTGGATCAAACCTAATACGTGGATTCTTCAAAAGAAGAAGCTGTGCCACTGTGGCTGGAGCACACCCCACCACCACCACCACTCCAGGGAGCAGCCATTTTGAGACCATCCCAAAGAGCCCAAGGGAATGAGTCAGCACTGCAGCAGCATCCTGGACAGCGCTCACCACCCCAGCCAGAGAGAGAATCAACACAGTGAACTGCCCGTGCCAAATCCACGGGGAGGGCCCCACCACGGTTCATATCTTTGAAGACAAAAGACAGACAGCAAGACTGATAAGCTGGGCTAGAGTGAGCTGTTCCCCGGTCTCTCCAGAAAGAGGGAAAAAATGAGTTAGCAGGAAATCCTGAACAGCAATATTGGCATGCTATGGGGAAAGAGAGAGTTTTTGAACCATGTCTTACTTTTCTCTCTCTGCTGAGACAAAATAGCTGACACCCAAAGTTAAGGGAGGAAAGGTTTATTCAGCTCACAGTTTGTAGAGGTTTCAGTCCACAATTGGCTGGGTCCGAAGCAGGGTGGCATGGCAGAGAGGCAGAGGGAACAAGGTAAGCAAGAGGGTAAGCAAGGGGTGGGCAAGACTCTTCCTGTCCCTTATATCTTATCCAGGCTGCCAGGATTAGGGTGGTGCCAAACCAATCAGTGGATTAGTAATCACACACCCTTAATCTCAGCATCACGCACTCTAGATTCAGCCACCTCTGAAAAAGCCCCATCTGTGACCTCATGATGCTTTGAGGGGACATCTAGACACAAACCATAACAAGCCAAGCAAAGAGACTGCATCAGATTCAAGGAACCAGCTGCCTGGAAAAGAGGAATTCTTGAGACAGGTTTAGTTTGGGATTTGAGTGCGAAGGAAAAGATGGGAAACCCTGGGTCAGAGAAAGGTTGGTGACAAAATAGAGAATACAGTATCTGAAGTGAGAACATGGAGATTTGACCAATACAAAAGGGACAAATGCAAATAAAACAACATGGAGATTTCATTTCACTCCAGAGAGAATAGCAATCATCAAGAAATCAAATAATAACAAATGCTGGTGTGGCTGTGAAAGAAGCTGTGTTGAAAAAGAAACCCTCCTACATTGTTTGTGGGAATGGAAACTAGTACAACTCTTATGGAAGTCAGTATGAAGATTTCTCAAAAAACTAAAAATAGAAACTCCATTCAACCCAGCTATTCCCCTTCTAAGTATCTTTCCAAAAGAGTTAAAGACGTCATATTACAGTGATATAGGCATACCAATATTTACAGCAGCACAATTCATACTAGCTAATCTTGGAAGCAGCCTATATGTTCATCCACAGAGGAATGGACAAATGAAATGTGGTATCTATACATAATGGAATACCAGTTGTCTATAAAAAAGGATGAATTTGAGACATTTGTAGGAAAACGGATGCATCTTGAAAACAAAATATTAAGTGAAATAAATCAGACACACATGCTTAAATACCATATAATTTCTCTCAATTGAGTAATTCAAAATACAAATAAAGAGTAAAATAAAAGACTGAGAAAAGAAAACAGTGAGATATAGTTTATGAAAATGGGAATGAGACCAAAAGTCCAAAGGTGAGGAGGAGCAGGTGAGGGGAAAAGGACCTAAAGAGACTCAATATGCATCATGTGCATGCAGCACTACAAACAATGAACACAATTGTTACATGTGGCAAACTCACACTAAAATAATAATGAAGATGGAGAAGGAGACCTAGAGACAGAGAGGGGAAGACGGGTAGGGAAGGGAAGGGGAATAAAACGAATCAAGGCATGTCAACTACACATGCCTAGACCCTAAAATGAATGTAACATCATGTACTGCAAACATGTAAGAATTTTTTAAAAATACAAATCAGTAATGTGACAATACAGTTAAAATGGGCAAAGGATGACAACAGACAATCCACATGCTAATCAGCGCAAGAAGAGATGTTCAAAATCCTCAATCATCACAGGAATGCAAAGTTAAACCACAGGGAGATACCAATATACACTCACTAGAATGGCAAAAATTCTTTAAACTCCACAAAAAATTTTACTATACTATGTACTGGCAAAAGTGTGAAGCCACTACAATTCTCATACACTGTATGAAAACAGCACAAGTACTTGGAAAAAGATTTGGGAGTTTTTTCTTTGCACAATTAAAGGAACCACTCACAATATGACCCAACAATTTTGAAAATAAGGGTCTGCAAAGTGGTTTTCACATGCATGTTTATAGCATTTTTGTCCATTACTGCCAAAATCTGAAACAAGCCAGTGCCCATCACAGAAAAGATAAAGTGGCATGAAGCAAACACTAGTATGTTCACAGTGAATGGAATACTACTTGGCAATGAAAGGGAGTCAGTTATAGTATACACACACACAACCGAATGGCCAAATCTCAACACATACTGAGTGAAAGGTGCCAGTCAAAAAAGAGTACACTATGCATGATTCCATGTATATGAAATGCTAAAACTGGCAAGACCAGTTTCCAGTAACAGAAAGCTGATCAATCATTTCTCAGAGCCCAGGGTCAGGCCCATCGAAGTTTCTGTAATACCATGTTCTGCTTCTTGGTTGTGGTAAGGATGCCTGGGGTACAGCCACATAGATACTTCTCAAGGGACAGCCATCAGTGCACTTAAAATGAATGCATTTCATCATGTGTAAATTGCTTCTATAAATATATGTATACACATAAATTATAGACCTACTCAATAACATTCATTAAAAACATAAAAAGAATACTTAATAGAAAAATGTCAAATACTATTCACTAATCATCAGACTATAAGTAAAAGTTGATTATATCATACAACTATTTCAGTCATGAAATGTTTCTCCTAAAATTACAGTTTAGTATGACAGTATAATTAAGACTGATACTCTGGATCTAATTTTTAGATGGTTATATCAACAAAATCAGCCCTGTTTTAGACAATTGCATGTTTACCACAATCGATACTTCACACTGGAAAAACAATATACTGTGATTTGTCTTCTTAGGTGCATGTTTTCTTTCATCTCTTCACCTCGATTATAACATTCCCAGAAACATATTTTCTTACATATTCTTTCTTATGTAGAATGTTGCATAAGAAAGACTTTACGCTTACATGCTAAAGACTTTATATAGAGAAAAATTATTCCCAGCTTTCTAAGAGATGGACTAGGTTCTGAACTGATGAATCTATGAGTCTTTAAATGTAAAGAGTTAGTGGGTTATGGATTTATCAGGAAACTTATAATATTCAAGGGGAATTTTTACTTAAACAATTGATTCCATCTCAATTATAAGAAACTATTACATATACAAAGACAGGATTACAATTTAAAGCATGCAAATGACTCAGAATTACACCAGTGCATTATTTTATGTCTACTATCTTTCCTTATCAGAAGGCAGGACACAAATATCTGGTATCACACAGGGTAACTTGTTATGGCTCATATCCAGATGTCCCCTCAAAGTCTTGGGCACTAATAGGTGGAGCTGCTGGGAGTAACTGGATCATGGGTATGTGATACTGGATTAGTCAGTCCATTGAGCAGACTAGAATAGTTCTGGGTGTAGATGACAGATTTACTGAAGAGGGAAGACTCAACCTGTGTGGGCAGCACCAACAAAGAGGCTTGTAGTTTGGATGGAATAATTAAAGAGAAAGCAGAAGGAAGGCTGCTGCTTCCCACCTGCCATGTCATGAACTGTTTCTCCTCTGCAATGTCGCTCTGCCATGCTGCTTTACCTTGGAGCCAGCCAACTATGGATTGAAACCTCCACAAACTGTGAACTAAAATAAACCTTTGCTCCTTTAACTTGTTGGTGTAGAATATTTTGTCCCAGTAATAATAAAGTAACTAAGACATAATTCCATCTTATAAAAAGGCAGTATGGCTATTTATTTAATGTTATTTGTTGTAAAATAAAAACAAAATTTAGATATCCTCTGTTGTTTAAGGAATTGTGCTATGAGGTAAACTAATCCCACATTTAAGAGAAAAATAAAAACTATGGTAGAGAAAGTTTTATGAAAACCTGACCAAGGTCTTGGAACCACCAAGTTATACTGCCTGTCAATAGCTTAACCCAATTAACAACATAAAATAAAACTAAGTAGTTGAAAATTCACTTAAAATGAGAAATGAAGATATACATGTTCTATCGTATATCCCAATTCCCATAATTTAAATATAATAAAGAAGTACAACTTTTAAAATAAAAGGTGTTAGTATTACCACATACATTCACCATCTACTATTTTGACTTAACACCATCTCTGTCTGCCCTCTTTTACCAACATCACCAATATTTCAAGGGTGGAATAACCTTTGCCCTTGCAGCTTCACCCTATGCTCTATCCTTGTCACAAATCCTATTTTGAGTCAATCACATCACCAAATACTTTTGGGTACAGTGATTATTTCAGAATGATCAAACAAACTAAGCTAGTAAAAGCCAATGACACTCAAAAGTCTTTTCTTTTGTTTGTTTCAACATAAGAGAAATCATTTCTTTCCACTGGATTTGTTGACAAGATCTGCATGTATATCCATTGCTGCTGAAGCATCCAAGGAAGCTACTAAAAACTGGGAACTCCACACAGGAGAGCAAAGAGATGCAGATAGAATGATCTGTGATGACACTGAGGACCAGACTGAACTGTATCTGAAATTTCTACCGCTGTACCAACTAACTGCATGAGCCAATAACCATTACTACCCTTGACTGTTCTGAAGCCTGTTTGCTGGGAGGCTTCTCTCACTGGAAAACTAGAATATTGAGCTAGCAATTTGCATACAAAGTTTTTTTCATATACTCACACCTATCATCTAATCCTCAAAATAACAATGTGTGATACACAGAGCATATGTAATTATCATTTGATAAGTGATATTTCATTAGGGTCACAATTAAAATGCATGTTAGAAAATATATATAATACATTCTTTAAAATCATAACTGAAGGTAAATGTTAGAAAAAAATTTAAACATGATATATCTATGCCTTCCAGATCACCTCGAATAGTAAAAAAACCATAACAGAAACTATCAAGTAACTGACAACTAGTTGAATGTGAGACAAGAGGAAAAAAGTAAATCAAGGCCTCCAAAGAAGAAGGATGGTAGCTTTTCACAAACATGGAAGTCAAAAAGAATCATCATTTCAAGGAGGCTAGAGGAAGTAATTAATTTGGTTTAAAACCTACTTGCTAGGAGATTCTCTTAGGACACCTAGTGAGACAAGTCTGGTTAACAGTTTTAACTATTACACTTTCATTCACAGAGCACTCAGGAGAGGAACACACATCTGACATCGTCCATCACGTTGACAGCTGAAGCTAAAAATGAAGTACCAGAATTAACGCTTTAAAAATTTAGACCAGGTCCCTTCCATTATGATACCTTCCACATAATACTCACAATAATGGTGTTGATATAACCCAGGCAACAGATGGGTGAAGTGAAGCACAGAGCTAAGATAAAATGTCCACAATTATAATGTATTGTGTAACACAACAGATATTTTGAACAAAATCTCTCTGATTTAGAAAAGTACAAGCAAAAGAAGTTATACGAATTACTAATATAGTTAAGGGAGAAAATTTAAATGAGAATGTAGATTCCAAGAATAATGAGGAACCCTGAAGAAAATGGGTGATAAATTCTCTCTGCAATAATATACCTTTCAGAATAAGAAAAATTACTGTGTATGAAGTAACTGAGGAATGGGGAAAAAAGACACGTAAGTAAATAACATTACTTACCAGTTTTGATGCGAGTCTTCAAGAAATAATTTTAAAAATTTAAGATCCAAGTTAAAAAATATAGGTAACATGTAAACTCACAGGAAAATACTTTGAGCTTTTTAATGTAATTCACTTGGCAAATACTATTAAATGTAATTTTCCTTCTATTAAACAAAAAATAGCTTTCTGAACCTAAAAATGAGACTATTAAGAGCAGTTAAACTGCTTTAACTTTTAGTTTGTATTAAATTTGAATTAAAATCATTACTTTCTGAATTGTTTAGCATTTCTTCCCTCTATAATAAGAATGTTAATACTAAATATCTTCATGCAATCAAATATATATATTGCTTCCTTGATTTTTTTTATTTTTATTGAATATAACATTAAGGGAGTTGTTAAATGCTTTCACAAAGAGTATCAAACACGACCACCTTGTAGGAAACTATCTTTAGAAGCTTACTACCCAGTAGAAAGACTAGCGCAACACAAACAGCCATAATGCAGTGTAATCAAAAGGGAAAATACTACACATGTTAAGGTATCTCCTGCCTTGTTCATGTCATGGTCAGTTGACAATCACTGGCAACGCTACACATCAGTCTCCCACCTACAACCTTAAGCAGACATGGGACTATTTGCCCTGGAATAGCAGTAGCAGGTTTTTTCTTTCAACTTACTAAGGATATTACTAGAAACAATCATAGTGTACTTTATGCCAATGCATATCACATTGTATATTGCTCATGTCAAAGTGTATTACTCATTCCAATGTATACTACATTCATTACCATGAATTTAATTCCTTTTGGCCATTAAAAATGTAAGTCTATCCTTTACTTCAATTTACGTTTAAATGAAAGCTTTAAATATTTAAATGATAATATTTAAAAATTTCTGGAATTTTAAAGTATTTTTATTAAACATACACCTACTATCTGAAAAATGATCATAAACTGACAGTTTATAAATGTTGAAGAACAAACACATGGTGAGGCAACGAGACCCCGATGAGATATTACCAGCAGTCTAGGGTTACTGCTCTGCTTTCTTCCGGGCAGTACCCCACATCTCCTCCGACACCACATAGTTAAATGACGTAAAGTTTCAGTTTGCAAAAATATTTAAAAATGGGAACTTTCCTTGTATAAATGGTGACCAACTAAAAATTGATGTTAAAAACTGATACTATTTTAAACCAATGAGGCCTATAACTATAAAATAAATAATCCAGCAACAGTGTATCCATAACCATAACTGTTAAGTCTACTGACCCACTCTCCTTAGATATGGTAACAAAATAAAATTTAAATGACATATCATTCTAGTACTCAAAGTTAAGACACAGCAGTAATTTTATACTGAAACAACACGGGATAGGGTGGCTTCAAAACACATCAATTTATTTCTGTCCTATCTTATACTAATATTCAGACACTATAAATCGTAATTTCTGAGCAATGTTATTCTGGTCAGCTATCAAGTTAATTTCACAAGGCCTCAAAAATTAAGTAGACAACTTACTGTTTAGAAGGCTCAGGAAATTTTGGTTCTTCTCTTTTCTTCACTTCTATTGTTGGTTCCATGGGAGCAAGAACTACAGCAGCACATGAGACCACAGAGTGGTATGAATCCTCTCGGCCAACTGTTATTAAAAAAATTAATTGTAAATGTCAAAATTACTTATTGATCCAGTCCCCCTTTCTATTTTCAGTCAAATAAAAGAGATCATTCAACTAAAATATTAATTACTATTAAATTACCTTTAATTATCATTTTCCATGTTGTTTTTCTATATAGCACCTTTATGACCGTGGGCATATTTTTTCAAGCCCTCAGCAGAAAGAAAGTTGAAAATATTTTGAAGTCTTTTTTTTTTTTAAAAAGCTTTTACAAGAGTTTTTACAAAGAATAAAGTGTACAAATCATGAATGTATAGTTAAATAAATCATTATATGAGCACACTTGCTTAATCAGCATACAGACCAGTAACTCCTGCAATACCAGGACCCTCCCTCCTGCCATGGGCCTCTCCCCAACCACTACTGTTGGGGATCAATACTTAATTATTATTATTACTTACATTACCATGAAGTAATTGTGCCTATTTTCGATCCTTATAGAAGTAGGATCATGCTCATTTGTGATGTATTCTTATATGGATGACTTATTTTATTGAATGTATGCAAGATTAATCCAGATACAGTAATAATGGGTTCATTCTTGGCTGTGTATCTCCTTATTGGATATCACAATTACTTATATATTTATTGGTAATGAATATGAGTTATTTCAAGTTTGGGGTTATTTCAAATGTCTCTGAACATTCTTTTTGTTGGCGCACAAACAGATTAAATTTGGAAAAATATAGAAACCAGTTTTTCCTAGGTAATGTCTACATGTTTTACAGCTATTATACTCATTTGCATTCCCAACCTCAGAGAGCTTCAGTTGTTTCACATCCACCAATTTGATTTTGCAAGTTTTTCCTTATTTAAAATTTAATTTTATATGAATTTCATATTACTACATAGTGAATTCAGAGAAACTTGGTCTAAAATAGCACATATTTATTATCTCACAGTTCTGCTGCTCAGAATTCCAAGCGGATGCACTTGGCTTCTGACTAGGGCTTTACAAGGCCAACGTCAAGTTGTTGCCCAGGCTGGATTTTATAGTCTCTGTGGAAATAACCTCCTTTCAAACTCACTCAAGTTAATAGAAGAATGTATTTCCTTCCTGTAGCAGAACTTAAGTCTCCCTGGCTGATGCCAGGGAGCATTCTGATCTACAGACTGCTCACATATCAGTGGCCCATGGTCCATCCATCTCAGCAATGAAGAATGTTCCTCACACTGAAGCTCTTGTGCCTCAGATCTCCCTGATTGACTGTGTTTTAGGCCCACTCAGAGAATCTCTTTTTAATAAACTGAAAATCAACTATTAGTAATTTTAAGTACATCTGTAAAACTTCTTTTGCCACCTGATATAATACAATGATAGTGGTGATATCCTATCATTTTCCCAATGAAGGAATTAAGTATCATCTTAGAATGTGTCAAGAGTCAAGTATCATTTTAGAATTGAGTCTGCCACAGAGTTTTCCTTAAGTATACAGGGGTATCACACCGCCACTTTAGTTTCTATATTCTCAATAATTAATGAAATTGAATGCAGACATTTTAGATGGTGCTAATATATTCAAAATTCAGTTAAGTGATTTAAACAACATCAATCACCTAAGAAAAGGAGTTAAATTTCAGCATGCTACATCAACTGTGATTGTGTAAATTATGAAATCCTCTGCTGGATTTTAAATCCACAAATCACAAATTTTAAATCCAGTAAATAAGAGACGTACATCATGATCAGTGACCCATAGAGTGCTTTTTAAAATTTTGTCAAGTATTGGTCACTAGGTATATGGTATCCATTGTTTGCTTCCCTCCCATGGAAAAATCCATATGGTATTGTTTTTAAAAGTTAGTACTCTAAGGAAAGAATTTTCCAAAGAAAATGAAAGTACAGCAAAAGAATTAAAATTGATAGAGCAGGATGTTACAGTTGAATTTAATGGGACAAACACAAATTACTTCCCCCCCACAATGCAAAAATAGCCAAACAGTAAAGAAGAGAGTACGCAACACTGAAAGAGAAGACCAAGATATAAGGGGAGAATGCAAGTCAGCCCTAGAGGGTCGGACCAGATCTGAAAAAGAAAAAAAAAATGCAAGAAATGAACCCAGTGTTCTTTAGTTTCTCATGGACAATACTGGCTGAATTATTAATTTGTCCAGAGCTAGTGTCTAAGATAAAATAGATGGTCTCCAAGAGCACAGCTGAATTTAAAACAATCTTCTGGCACTGAAGAGATACAAATTAGTGTCCAGTATGTGCCAAGGAGTAAGGGCTGTGGTTTCTTCACTGTCTCTCTAACACCATCAAATTTTGTTTGGCTTATTTCTATGTTCTCTACTTACTCTCAGTATTACCTTTGGAATAAACAATTCCACCATAGTTAGGAATAGCAAAGAATTATATTTTAAATTTCCAGTGTTCCTTTCAATCTTAACAAGGGAAGAAATAGGCTCAGAAGAACATTACTGATTTATTCCACCGGGATAACAATCATTTATTCATTAAATATTTACTGAATTCTGATATGTTCCAAGAAATATGATTCATGGTAGGATTGTACTGTGAACAAGAAAAAAAATCCTCCACTATGAGTTTCTAATGAGTTTCATATTTATCTGTGAAAGACACTTCTCAAGGATTGGGGTGGTAAGTGTCTGACTGGATTAGGTGAAGGTATTTATGGAGCCCTCTATGAGAAAACATGAAGCTAACTTATTTGAAAAAAGAAAGGGAGAAATGAGAAGGAAAAATACTACTAAGAAAACAAGGAGAAATTTGAAAAACATTTGCTTACACGATTTACTTTGAGTATCACTTCTTAATTTTTATGATTAAGACACTAGGAAAATTAAAAGTACTAAAGTTAATAAAAAATTTACAACTAAGTGAATGAAAGAATAAGGCACTTTATCCATTATATGATAAAAGTGACAATGGGTCTGTCTAAAGGTACCATGTAAATGAACGAAGTTTCTATTTAGCAAAATTTAGTATGTTTAAATTCCAAATATCCTATGACCCAAGAATTAATGTTATGAGTGCAAGTTAGGCAAATAAGTAATAGAGAAGTTCTAACAGCAGAAACGAATAGTACATAAAAGGAGAGTGCACACTTTTCAAAAGAAAGACTACCCCTAGACTGTTCTTCACTCTAAAATAAAAAGAAAAAAATAAACAAAAGAAATGTTTAGCCGTATCTCACTCAGAGGAGTCAGAATTCCTGAGGATCAACAGAGTAATGGTTATTAATGGTTACTGTGCCAAATGTTTGTTCATGGTTATTCCATCAAATAATACTCCTTACAATCCATGTTTGCATTTAGGAAGTAAATCAGAAAACTGTATGATATGGCAATGACGTAAGCTACTCTGTATAGCAACTTTAAAATATAAGATGTTGAATTATTCTTTTTTATTTTTAGCAAGAACAAGTATTGGTACATTGTATACATAATGATCATAATCAACATGGTTATTTTGTACCTCTACACACGATGTATCTTGGCTTTCCCCCCTCTTCCCTTCCCCTCCCTTCTATTCACCCACCCCTATTTGCAACAAGTTTATTTACACTTTTCCATTTTTTCCCTTTCATTTTACTTTTCTTTAAACCTTCTTCTTTATCCTCTTTTTCCCTATCTAGTTCTCCTCTCTTTTGAATACTCTTTTTTTAACATAATATATATTATACCCCTTTGTCCGAATTTTATTTTTATATTTTATCATCCCATAAATGTACAAGTCACATTTGAAGAATGACATAAATATTACTAACTAAAAGAGAAAACATGTATTTCATTAAAATAAATCTTGATGATAGATTGAATGGAAAGTTCATTATAAAATGATCTTTTAGTGAAATTTACATACATGCTTTTAAAGGAAAACTTATAGTTTTGTTGCTCTAACATTTTTTACAAGAGAATATGGATATTGGTGGGAACCAAAAAAAAAAAAAAAATCCTGTAACTTAAAATAATATTTATTTGATATTCCTGCCACATTATCTTATAAATTCCTGGTTAAAAAAAAAAAAAATTCAATGTTCTGGACATAAATAGCTAAATCACTGCTGGACTCAGAGGGGAAATTACACTATAAAATCAATGGAGATAAAATGAGACTCATAACTGTTAACCAATAAAAAATCTTACTACCCCATTAATAAAGAAAGTAATGTATTTTTCAGTATGTTAGAAAATTTGTATAGGATGATAAAGTCCAACTTTTTCAAATGAGTAGGGTTAAACTAGGCAAAATCTAAAAAAAAAATAGAGTAAGGTAATTTAATATGGTTTGATAAATATTTTGATCTTGGTTAAAAAAATGAAAATTTTTCTCAACTTTAAGGAACACTTACATAAAACACCATTAAATACCACAAAATGAACAAACAAACAAAAAATCTTAGTGAACTCCAATATTTAACTCTGGACAAAATATGCAAAAATCTTAAATTAGTACAGGAATACTGCAGTCATGTTCTCAAAACCAAAAAAGTAGGAAACACATTATTAAATTATTATCTTAGGTTGTTAGAAAAACAAAACTGATCAAAAGAAGAGAAAAAAAAGAACACATAATAAAACAAAACTCATATAAAAGCAATAATTATACACAAAAATACATAAAATCAATGCAAATATTGGCTTCTAAAATTAATTTTTAAATTATTAATTTAACAGACAAAGCATTCAAAATTAGAGATGAGAAATGGAAGATAATTATATTATCTATACTTATGATTTTAATTGAATTTAAAATTTAAGAACGAACATTATGTCCAATGACATATATTACACTAACTTTTCGATGACATAGAGAATTTTGAGAGAAAATAACTTGCTAAAATAACTAGTAAATTAATGCCCAATTACTTTAAAACAGATTTAAAACATATACAATTATTTCCAATGCAAGCTCAAAAAATCAATAAGATTTTCTAATACTAAATGTAAGAGTATCAAAAGCATTATAAGAATTAAACCTTACGTTATCTTACAACAGAGGATTTCATTTTGAAATTTATTATGTTCATATTATTTAAGGTTCTGTTTTTTGTCAAACTTTATTAAAATGTAAGATATATTACAATTTTATTGCTTTAATGTTGATTCTGTCAAATAAAGAAACAAAGATGAAAGTTTAGTAATAAAATCAAATGACTTGGATATAGCAAACTGAAAAAAGGTGTAAAATTTAAATGTTTTAGGTTTTGCATTTCAGTTTATTACGAGTCTTGAAAGAAACATTTTAAATACAGCAATAATGGAGAGTCATTCCATTTAATGGCATACCTTTTCTGGTATAGTAAAAGGGTAAAGATAAAGTCAGATTGCTGTATTTTAAACTTAGTAATAATTTCTATTCTGTCACAAGAGTTGTAGGTTTTTGAACTGAGAGTCCTTAGAAGGATTGCTCATTTCTGGTAGTTTCGGATTTATATAAACAGAAAAAATAAAACACTGTCTTTAAAACAGGAGATGAATAAATGTTTAGATTACTAATATTAGCCTCGAAATAGTTGAACTTCTTAAAGTTCCCTCTGGAAAATTCTTTATTATTTTCAAAAATTTATTAGTACGTTTTTACAGTACGTGCAATCTACATTTATCTTGGGGAGTGGGTACATGTATATAGCACATCTTGCTTCCTTTTTAAAAAAAAAATCCCTCCCTTTCCTTTCCCTCCTCCTCCTTCCTCCTCTAATTCTCCTTTCCTCATTTTCATTCTTATTGTTATTATTAATCTAAGCTCATTTTTATGGAAAATTCTTTTGTTGATTAAGTTAAATTTTATTTCATTTTCTGAGTGGCTTCCTTCACCTACTCCCACCAAAAAATAAAACAAAGAAACAAACAAACACATTGCAGAGTATAATATGAGACCAAAGTAGTTGGATTTTCTAAAGCTGTTAAAGTGACTATATTCATCCCAGAGACTCCCCCAAATTAAGATATCAAGATACTAGTAGGAACTTTTAACCTTTGATCTCAGTCACTGAATTGCAGTGGAAGTGTAGGCCCAATCAAAATTGCAAGAGACCTCGCCTCAAACTGGTTTGAGGTACGGACGACTTCTGTACTTTTCAAACTACACAAAATTCAAACAGTTCCCTCTCAGAACAAGCTATAATGCATTCAAAACTGTGCCTCTAGAAAAGGCAGAGTGTGATAAACAGAAACTCCCAACTGTTCATTTTTAATTATACAAATAAAGTTAGTTCCATAATGTATATCATTTGCTTCTAAATTGTGAAGAATGCAAATGTATGGAACAATAGCAATTATTACATAATACACCATAGTAATAATGTTATAAAACATGAGCCAGCGCCAAGGTATTGCATATGCAAGTAGGTTTGCAGTGTCCAAGGGTTGAAAAATCGATTTCTTTTTCACTATTCCTTCCAGCCACAAATGTAAATAACTATGTGAGGCACCAACCTATAAATTTATATGCTAAATTTTTTTCTTTTGTATTGTAAATATATTACATGAAGTGCACAAAATTCTACCATAAGTCTGTGTTACCAGAATGTCACAGGAAAGCTGATTGAAAAATTAAAGACCCCATTTCTTTCTAGACAGACGGGGCCTTTTGTCAAAATGGGGATCACTGATCAGAGCACTAAGAAGGCCACTATGGAACTAGTGGAAGAAGTCAGGTCAACAACTGTCAGTTAAAAAATGGTTCAAACCCCAGAAACTGGGATTTGATGATTAAATTAGAAAAATAACTGCTTACAATGAGAAAAAATATTTTAGATCCACAAGGCTCATTATTTCTAGGTAGTTAAAAATACATGAACACCAAAAATGATCAAACCTGCTAGGGACACTTGGAAATCTGCAAGCCTTATGGCAAAATAGAAATCATTTCCAGATTTAAAATTGAATAGTCTGATTGTCATGCTATCGTTTACCACACCATATTACATCAAAAAGATTCTGCACTGTCTCCAAAATGTTTCCTTCAATACATGTAATACATCGAGATGCAAAAACTTAATTTTAAACTTTACTTTTTTCTCATTTGTATATCAAAGTCATTTGATTTCATTATTGAACTCCCATCTTTGTTTGCTTTTTAATTAGTAAAATCAAGTTTAAAGCATTAAGATAGCAACATATTTTATATTTAAAAAAATTTGACACAAATGCCGAAGATTTATTAGGATAACGATTTCTCTCTTTAGTGCAAAATTAAAATGTTCCAACTACTGAACATGTCTCAAATACAGTTAATTTACAAATAGTGTGTATTTAACCCTGGTTTATATAATGCTTCATTTATTTGTATTTCACACATTTAAGATCACTACTCCAACTCACCAGAATTGTTTACTACTAATAAGTAAAATATTGCCCTATAAGAAAAGAGTTTGCTTTTTGCTTTGGAGAACTTACACATTTCTGTGTTTCTTTCAAAAATATCCACTTCTGGGTTTGCTACTCCCAAAATATTATGGCTTCCTATCTTTGAAAGTGAGAGTGTAGCAAAAAGAAAAGGGAGCAAAAAGAAAATACTCTTGCTCCAAGGCAAGAGTATTCAGAAATGGTGGTACTTCTATTTCAAATACAGAGTCAGTCTATTCTTACTCATTTCCTTTTATGATGAAATATAATTCTCAGTTTATTAAAACAAGAGGAAGAGCACATATGAATGAAAAAGAATTGATAAAAGAAAGAAGCAAAGGTCTTCAAAATAATTAGAAGGCAATTTAAACTTTAAAAATATTTTATACAACCGTATTTTTCAATAATAGTATTATCTTGGAATTTAAAAAAAGATATGGAGGAATTACATTGAAAGTGTTAACATCCTGAGGTAGAAACTGATTAGAGAATACAGAAATAGACATGAAAATAATTATATCCTGGCGACTAGGACAAAACTATAAAATGTAAAAGCAACATTAAATTTAGTGAGGCTTATCTCACAAGACCCAAAGGCTGGTCCTTTTGTTGCTGTGTACCAATAATAACCTTTCATCTTGTAATACATGTTTGGACAGTTATCAGGTTTATTATAAAATTTGTTCCTTGAAATTGCATGTTTTTAACCCATTTAATCTCATTTTCTTCTTGCCTCAGCAATTGAATAGTTCTTTTCACAAATCTTTCATTGTGCAATATTTTCTAGAATAAAATTGAAACTTCACCAGCGATACAGAAAAATACAAAAACGTAGGAATTCTTTTGAGGGTTACCTATTTTACCATTATAACTCAAATACTTCAGTAGGCTTGGGACAGGGGAAAATGTACCCTTGTAACTTCAAATGCGAGCTAAAATAGCCCGTGACATTCTTGAAAGTTTAACATGAAACAAGCACTTAAAAATTCCCTTCTAACTATAATGTGACAAATTTATGGATAAAGTCATTTTATATAAATACATAGAAAGTATTAATTGATGGCTCTTAAGGATTTAATGGTGTGTACTCCAGCACTCATATGCCAAAGTGCTAACTAACTCACAGTACTGCAGAATGTGAGTACATTTAGAAAATAAGGTCATTAGGGTGACCTATAACCTGAACGACTGGTGTTCTTACAAGAATAGATTAGGACACAGATACACACAGTGGGAGACCACGGGAAGACACCTATTGAGAAGAGAGAC
Source organism: Hystrix cristata (assembly GCA_004026905.1). NCBI lineage: Eukaryota > Metazoa > Chordata > Mammalia > Rodentia > Hystricidae > Hystrix > Hystrix cristata. The sequence goes on along the minus strand of PVJO010001277.1, from coordinate 82,150 downwards.
ATTAGAAAAATCTGCCCTTGCCTATACCTTGAACTTGAAGTTCTAGCTCCAGAATGTGAAAAAATAAATTTCTACTGTTCAGCTAAAACATCTGTAGTACTTTGTCCCGGTGGCCCTACAATGGCCATGTTTAGAAGAAAACTAAAATATTGCTTGTACTAATAATTAAATAAAAAGATCATAGAGGGGCTGGGGATTTAGCTCAGTGATTAGAGTGCTTGACTTGCAAGCACAAGGGCCTGAGTTCGATCCCCGGCACCACAAAAAAAAAAAAAAAAAAAAAAAAAAAAAAAAAAAAAAAAAAAAAAAAAAAAAAAAAAAAAAAAAAAAAAAAAAAAAAAAAAAAAAAAAAAAAAAAAAAAAAAAAAAAAAAAAAAAAAAAAAAAAGATCATAGAGTTCAGTCGAAACGTCTGCCCTAATGACTAAATTTATATTCTTTCTACTCCTATCATCCTCAGTTCCAAATATTACAGACAGATGAAAATTCAAGTCATTCAGCTCATGCTTCAACAGTTCTAATGCTGAAAAATTTATCACACTGTCATTACGGTTGCCTTCTTGCAAAGGAATCAAAGTTTTACTATATTTAAAAATAGACTGTGTAAAGTTGTATGTATGTATATATATACATATATATGTACTTATGTGATATATTACATATATAAACATACATATGTATTATACACATGTGCAATATAGACAGCAATAGAAAGAATAGATTCAAAAATCATTTTTTCTTTGTGAAAAACTGTATGTTAAAATTTGACCATCATTTCTTTATCTGTTCAGCCACTATTTAAAGTATAAAACCCTGGACTTGGTCTTATAGAAAGCAATGAATAGGGACATTAACGGCTCTAGAGGTCCACATAGTATTAAAGTAACATCATTATCTGGGCTCTCTTGCGTACGGGCATTTCAAAGAGAAGTTACGTCACTCTTGTTTTACTGTTCCTGTCTCACTCTGGCAAAGCTGGTAAGACTCACTGCAGCAGGCTGTGTTTTCTAAAGATCGCCCCTCCTGCTTGTCTAGACAGGGTTCTTAAAGGCATTCTCAGTTTTCTCCCTTTGCAACCATGTAGCTTCCTCCACTATAACAATGTGACACTGTGCAACTTTCTCATCTAGGTCATAAAAGGCCCTGTGCCTTCTTTCTGGCTTGCTAGTGAGTCTTCCCCCACGCTGTGAAGACCCAAGTCCACAGGGATGTTCTGTGTGAGAGCCCCACCAAGGTCCTCGGCTGACAGCCATCAGCAAGCACCAAATCTGTGAGTGAAAGATGAGCCAAGGCCTTAAACACCAGAGGACCGTGGAAAGCTCACCTTTTGCAGTGCAAATTCCCAACTCACAAACGTCGTAAGACATGGATGATGTCTACTGTTTTAAGTCACTAAATTTCATAAAAATTTACTAAGTAACAAAAAAATATACTTATGAAAGCACTTACAGTTAACAACAAAATAAATTTTGATCACCCAGGACAAGTTTTCATTTAATACGTGACAAAAATACTGGGGAAAAATTCTGATACAACGAACACAAAGGTACAATGTGTGTTATATAAGTGTGGGATTTATGAGTGAAGATTTAAGGGGATTAACTGTTAAAAATTTTCATTGAGAAGTTGTTCCACATCATGCTATGGAAATAGAAAATAATACAACAGCAAAGTGCATACACACACATACATACACACAGAGTCAATTCACCTAGAGAGAAAAATACCAGTCTGATAAATGTGCTGACTTTCACATTTATGTTTCTCATCTCAAATTTAGAAAGAGTCCTGGAGCTATCCTTGGAGCGATTTTGCTACAGCAAGTATAGACGAATAAGTATCTGCTCTACCACTTAAAACAACACTTCATGAATTTTCCAGCATAAGATGAAATCACAGTTGTTATCCATTCTGGCAAAGCATCATCACAAGACCTATATTAATTATATAATACTTTAAGATTGCTATAACCTGATATCCTAGGTTTTAGAATATACACACAAAAAAGAAAAAAGGTACTTGATAAAAGGATATACCAGAATACAAGGAATTTGCAAAGCATTCCCATAATCAATAGTCAATATCCTCAAGGGTAGTTTAGCTAAAATATATTTTACTATCATACTTCTTAAAGAAATATGTCAAAATTATACATGGTTAAGAAACAGATACTGCCTGTATTTGTCAAAGAAATAAGAATAAAAACCACCAGGAACTAAACATTATAATCTTCTAAAAGTAATCTCTGAAAACTTATGGAACAGGAAATAGCCCATGTAATCATATATAAAAATTATTGAATATAGTCTTTCTGCAGAATTTGTTATTTATTAGAAAAACACCTAATTTTCAGGTAGGTCAGATGTTAAGATCATTTCACATTTCTTCATCTATTGGTCAAATTAGGGTTGTTTTGCCTTAGGTATTTTGTTTGTTTGATATTGGCTTGTTTTTGCTGCTGATAAGTACTACATGCTAAAACAGAAACCAAGGCAACAGTGCAAGTTTTATTTTTAATCGGCATGGAATTTATATTTTAATCCTAATAGTCACTTTACATATTTGTTTCACATGTAATTTATCTGGATACACAACACAATATATTCAAATACTACTTATAAAATCCACTCTGGCCAGGCAATTTCTAGCCTCTGAAGATATAACAATGAATGAAACACAAAAATCTCTGCCTCTGCCAGGAATTTAAGTGTTTCATTTTCAACAGTCATTTCGTAGTGAGAATATGCATTTTTGGTTTTTTTTTTTAGAATATGCATTTTTGGAAATAACTTTTTTTTTCAGAAAGATGTCAAGAAAATTTCCTCTCATATTTTTGCCATCTATTTTCTGTACGATACTTAATATATTCAGTTAGAGGCAGGGGAGTTAGCTCAGTGATAGAGTGCCTGCCTAGCAAACACAAGGCCCTGAGTTCAATCCCAAGCACCAAAAAAAAAAAAAAAAACCACACTCACACACACACACACATATACACACACACAGAGATATATATATTCATATATATATAAATATAAAATGAGTGAATGATTAACTGTTAAATACATGTAAAACAAAGACTTCCTAACAGCTAAATCCTTTTGGTAAAAACCACACTATGAGGCTACACTCATATTTTTCTTAATGTAGTTCCTTTAAGTCAAACGTAATACAATCAATATTATCACCTGGCAAATCCATCTCCTGCACTAACCGTGCCCGCAACATTTCCTCTTCTTTTTCTTGGCCTCCTTTCTCAACTACCTATTGAGTTGAATGGAGTACGTGTTAAAAGCTGTATGAGTCTTCGTTGAAGAAATTATATTAGATTAATTAGTTCTTAGGTCTGTAGTACTGACAGTTCTTAAATTGGTTTCACTTTGTAAATAAGGACTCATATAATCAACACAATGTTTATCCTCACTCTTAAGAAGTTAAATTATTCAATTATCCTCTTTAAAAAAAAAACCATCCACTGTCAGAATTCTACACATGAATTACAAATTAAAAGGAATGTGTAAAACGTATAGTTTTGATAAATGACTTAAAATAACAAAGGGAACTAAAGTATATTGCACCTAATGATTTTAGTTTGTTCATCCCTTGCTATCATCAGTGCAGATTTAGAATTTGCAAAAAATACAAACTGACTTCTCTCTGGCTTCTTCCAACCCACTTCATGTGCATCAAATGCAGGAAGTACTACTGCATGGGTTACAGAGGCCAACTTATTCAGAGTGTAAATACCAGGACAAGTCACTGGTATTTTATCATGTGGTGCCAAAGTTCTCAGTTCATAAACAAGCATCACCTTTCCACAGGAGCTAATCTTAAGTGATAAATGCTGCTAGTTCTATGAGTAAAATGAAAGTCCATAGGAACGTGTAATTCAAATAAGACGTGATATATAGCAACATCCCGTGAATTCAACCAAACACAACAATATAGTATTCCCATAGGAGCACCTAAAAAGGGAGATAGAAGGGAACAAAAACAATGATATCAATACCAACAAGAGCAAACTGTATTAATTCTGGGTCTCTCCCCTAAGAGATTAGCTACTTGAAAGGACACAAACTGCACAGTTCACTAACAAATTTCTAAATTTTGATGAATGCATTCTTGCCCTATAACACTCCTTTTCCTCAAATTTCATTAGCTTCCTGGACGATATGTGTCTATATTTTATGTAACTGCAATATCCATAAATTATGTACAATTAAATAAGACAGAAGTATAATTTAAATCACATTTTGAGATTCTGACATAATTACTGCATCCACAAATTTGCCCTTAGACATTCATTGGAATATTATGTTGGAAGGGCTGATCACTTCCCAGAGAAAAAACAATTTTTGTAAAGCTCTTTAGTATGACAGATTCATATTACTACCCTTTAGCTTGAGAAATAATTTATAAGCTCAGGACTATGCCTTGAAGAACCCAGTTTTGTGATAAGTGTGCCCTCAGTTATAATCTGTGCCTTGAGTTTGAAGAGTCCTTTCTCCATGTTTTTTCCTTCAGGGCAGGGAGCCCAAGTCTTCTCCAACATTCACCTATGTATATTTTCATAAATGACTAGTCTACAAATGAATTTTTTTCCTTGAATGCTGATTTTTATTTGGAATGATCATTAATCAGTGATCTTATTCACAATGAGTTTGGAATTACAGTATTAGTTTACAGTATCATAAATATCATGCATTCATTATAAACTTTGTTAAATTTGAGAGGTGAGAATAAAGGAATGTTATTATTTTCAATTAAATATACAATTAAAAACTATATTTGCTCATAATTTTTGAACTTTTTAATAAGGATATTTTCAAATATGTGTAGGGGAGTATGCTTTTTGATAATCAAATTTCATTTCTGATACTTAATAAAATATTTACCTTTGATTTCAATGCTATATTCATGACAAAATAAAATAAAACATGGAGTACACTGGTGCCAAAAAGTATCCTTAATACTACTCCCATCTGCCATCGTGTAATATGACATCACAGTAAGGCAGCTTTGTCATTTCCTTGTTTGTATTATGGGTACAAATATCAGTAAACAAAGCCAAGATTCACGTCTTTATTAAATAATTGATGAAAAATGAATATGAAAGATGTGGCATTTTTGAGAAACTGAGAAAAACCCTAAAAATACATGTGAAAAATAACAGCTTCATAAAACTGCTATGGAGGTTGCTCATGGTCAATGTTTCAAATGTGTACGCTTTAGCTTCTCCCTCACTTAACCTTCTTTTTCTTTGACATTGAAAAAGACCAAAGAATGGCAGTAATTAAAGCATGAACACCTCTCTCTGACCATCCTATTAATTTATGTCATATGCATTTAAAGTAAAAGTTACTCTGTTCTGTAATCCCATCCTGCTTTACCTGGACTTCAAGGGGAAAAGAAAGCAAGAAACTCCGTGCTTTCTAAAAAGCACATGAACATTTATGATCCTTTTCACCATACCTTTCCCCTGGACCTAGCTGACTGACAAGTTCCCCATAGCACTGAATCCAAAATTCTATAATACTTAATCATACTACCTGCATAGATATCCTTTAAAAAATCAGTTTACTAAAGCTTAATCTTCAAGATTGCATTTATATGTATGTATTGTGTTTATATACCTCAGAGTATCATTATGGTCTTTGACAGGAAGGAGATAGAGAGACACAATAGGAATTTATAACTTCTTTAATGACATCATCAATCTTGATTAATGTCAAGGATGCTGATCTACCATGAAATATCTTATTTTCGTTCAATGTATCTTGGAGTATGTATTCAATGAGTCATCTTAATTTCCTAGATTCCGCTTTAGGACTTCATAGATAAGATAGTTTCACAAGTATGATGTCCAAGTGCATGAATTACACCCTTTTCTTTTCCTAAATATGCCTGTTTTTATCAGTTTCCTATTTTATTGTTTGTTAGGTTTTACTTTGCCTGTTTTAGCACTCATACCTTAACACTACCATTAATGTTTTTACTCTCTTACAGCATACAGAAATTGACCAATGTTGGGCAGTATAAGAACAAAAATGAAGCTATGAAATAATAGGCTAACAAGAATATTAGATGAAATATGACATCCCTTAAACAACTCTGTGGATTGTTTCACAGTGTTAGTACCAAAAAGAGAAAAAAAAAAAAAAAACCTCTTGGTTTATGTATCTTGCTCCAACAGCCTTGCTATTTCTCCAGTTAAACATACACTTTATATTTCTAAAACTGTGCAAAGATCAAGCTTCATTTCTTAAGAGAGATGAAAAATGTCACAGCGTGAGTAATAGCAGCAATGAGTGTTCAGAATACAATACCAAAAATTTACTGACTTCTGTGTCAAGTAGTGCAATATGCTTTTTAAATGTGCTGTTTCATTTAATCTCACAATCACTTTTGCAGAAAAGTATTATTTTACAGAAGTACAGAAATAAAATGTTTATACCACTTCAAAGGGGCTAAATCAAGCCTCTGTGATCTCAATGTCCAAGCATTTATCAATTTTTATTGTTGACAAAAATTCAGAAAATGATTAGGCAAGGGAAAAAAAAAGAATTTTGGACCTTAAATAATTTCTAGCTATTAAATTCTCAGGGATCATTTCCATTTCATATGTAACAATTTTATAATTTCATCTCTAGTAATATGCACCAAAGACGTCAAGAGTATTTCTCAGATTTCAATTGTTTTGGTACATCATACCTACTTATTAAGATACAACAAAGAGGCCAGCTGCTTCAGGGTGCTGATGTGTTTCTCAGTACCAACCGAATTACATGAAATCACCATGTGAACACATAACAGGCATTATCTCCAGTATTCCCTGAACCAGCAAGTTTCGTATCCCTCAGGTATAGCGAAGAAAGCAAAATGGACTCAGAGCCATTAACAAATTTCTAACACTCAGCTGGTAAGTAAAAAGGGAGATTTAAGTTTTCTGCTTCCAGTCTCTGTATTTCTATCTCACACTATCTGTGTCCATGCCGGTGAATTACAATTATCACTCAAAACAGGAAATATATATATCTACATAAGTATATTATTCAATGTATAAATTACTTATCTATAAACAATTACTTATCTACTTACACATATATATTAAATATAAATTAAATCATCAATGTGACAAATCTAAATAAGGGTACTCATTTTCCCTTGTTTCTAATTTTGAGGATTTTCATCTTTTAAAATAATATTCTCCTTGCTTACTAAGGACAATGAAGTATACATTCTAGTATGTGTATTAATAATATACGCCTAACCCTCATTTTTCATGATGACCACCATCTGTAGATGCTCAAGTTTGGTATATAAAATAGCACAGCATTTTTTATGTAACTCATGCACATCCTCCTGTACACATTTAATCAACTCTAGATTACTTATCATACCTTACAAAAGAATGATGAAAATGCTATGAAAATGGGTGTTACTGTTTAGAAAACAATGACAAGAAAAAAAGTCTATGAATGTTTCATAGACGTTATTTTTCCTAAACATTTTCAATTCTTGGTAGGTTAAATCCAAGGGTATGAAACCCATGAATAAGGAGGGCTCACTCTGTTTATTATTGTATATATGCACAATCACCTGTAATATGTTCACTATTACATAATTTTGCAAGCATTATGAAATTGTAAGTGCCAGATGGATCAATTTTTGTGGAATAAACAGACTACAGTAAGAGTCAGAAATTCCATTCTTTAAAATAAATCTGATTCAGCTTGTGTGACTAGGTATCAATATCTTCATCTAATACATTGAAAACCAAAATTCAGAACTTCGGATTCCCTTCTGGCTGTAAGCTCTTATTAAGGCTCTGCTTTTGGGTAGAAAATATAAGTGGTATTGAAATGAGTGCCTTGCATTCATAACAGTCACACTGCTGAGTATAACTACATCTTCTAGCTTCAGCTGTACCTAGCTTCTTTTCTCTTTCCATTTTTCCCACAAGTATTGAGGATTGAACCCGGGGCCTTTGCACTGAGCTACATCCCCTAGCCTTTAATTTTTTTTATTTTTTGAGATAGTATCTCACTTCGGTGCTATGAAGCTCAGTCTGGACTCATACTTTTGATCCTCCTGCCTCAGCTTCCCAGAGTGGTAGCATGCACCACCATGTCTGGCTATTACTATCTACTCAAGACTAATACCGACAAGCATATAAACATTCGCATTTATTTCAATTTTTGTCTGGTTTTTTTTTTTTGTCAAAAGTAAACCAAATCAAGTTCTAGGAAAAAACATTTTCATTTATTCATGATCAACATTGCTCTTAATCTGGACACGGTGTCTCAGTGTAACCAGTTATGCTGGCCCACAGGCAGAAACACAGCTCTGGTCAGAGATCACCACGAACTCTTCTGTGATGAGCATTAATCTGAGTTCACTTTGACTTGTTCCCAGTACATTATACACGGAGGTTAAAATGCAATTTCCTAGTAATCTGTTTTAAAATGGACAAGGAAATTTTTGTATTTTGCCTCAAAAAAATTGGGAAAATTATAGTCCATTTTAACGGAACAAAACAGTTAAACGTGTCAAAAAAAGTAAGATGAACTTTGTACTTAATTATACTTCCTAAACAATATATCAAATATGTATAGGTTGAAAATCACAATCATTGCTCATTAAAACACTGAACAACAAAAAACACTTTACATATACTAGTCTCTATCATCTTCTGCCCAGGAATAAATTTTAATGTTGCTTGAAAGAAGTCTCAGTAACCAAGGCACCCATATATTACACAGCCTTAATGAAAAACAGTTAACAACATAAAATATCACCATAGTACTGAATTAATTCTACATATATGTATGTATCCTATATATCCAGCTATTGTTCATATATATCCAGAAACAAAACGGTTAATTTGCAATCAGTAAATGTTCTCCAAACAATAACAAAGATTTAAACTTGATTATAAACTAAAAGAATATTTGTACTGGCCTAATGGTAAATTATAGTACTACAATTCCATTGTTCCTTTACGCTTTTACTCAAGAGATAAATATTCCATAGAACTTTTCCTCGAAGTTAATTTGGCTACTTTCTTAATATATAATAATCACAGGATCTAAATATTCAGAGATGGGCTCCCTCAAAAATAAAGCTTCTTAAATGTCAAAATTTATTTCTGCTTATTTTAAAAGAACATAATCAAAAGAAAGAGAAAATATAAGAAAGTTCATGTATTATCTCACATCCCTAGAGATAAATTAAGATTGTGATAAGAACACTCTGACAGATACAAAAGACAGATACAATTTTAAAAAGGAAATAAAAAGAAAAATGGAAACTCAAATATGGCTTTGACTAAAAAGTTACGAATATTATAAATCTCTTTTAGCTATTGAAATATCAAAATTTGAAAAATGAAATTAAACCTAAAGAGAATATGTAAAATATTTGCTCTCATGTTAATTCATAATTTTATCTAATCCTCCTGTCATAAAATCTGCCTATTTTAGTGATACATATATATATCCCTAAAATTGAGATTATGAACAACTTCTCATTTCAAAAGTCCATTATCTGCACTTTCCAAAGGAATCAGAGTGCAATTTTTATGCAAAAGAGTTCAAATTGAGACATTATAAAAAGAAAAGATTGAATCCTATCAAAGAGCCCATATTAAGAGAATTTTTAGTTAATTATTGCACTTAGTTTTGACAGATTATAGCATTGTAATAAAGAGCCTGGCTCAGAAAATCAGGTTACTTAACTTACTATGTAGTCCAATAAGTCTTTTGAATGGGTTCAAACTATTCAACAATATGTTAATGCATTAGTTAACATGTATTATATACGTCATTTTTGAGACAGGATGCCATGATTTAATAGTGGTACCATTTTTTATGCTACAGAAAATGAAAAATTTTAAAGTCTTAGCAAGTAAATATTTTGACAATAACAATACAAAGTGTAGTAATTATTTTTATTCTCATTATACGATTAGGAAATTTTGTTTTCTTTTTTCTTTTTTTTTTGACTTAGGAATTTTTTTTTTTTTACCAAGAACATGTATTGGTACGTTATATACATATTGATCATAATCAACATGATTATTTTGTACCTGTACATGATGTATCTTGGCTTTCCCCCCTCTTCCCCTCCCCACCCTTCCATTCACCCACCCCTCTCTATTTGCAACAAGTTTATTAACACTTTTCCATTTTTTTCCCTTTCATCTTATTTTTCTTTTAACCTTCTTCTTTATCTCCCTTTTCCCTATCTAGTTCTCCTCTCTTTTGAATACTATCTCTTTTTTTTTAACATAATATCTATTATACCCCTTTGTCCTTATTTACACTTATGGTTTCTCATATCAGAGAAACAATTCGACATATACTGATAAGTGTCCAATTTATTTCATAAAATAAAAAAAAAAGAAAATAATTTCAACATTATAGATCCCCAGAAGATTTTCTGAGTCTACTGAAAATCTTCACAGTATAAGAAGGTTAAAAACTGTCATTCCTTCTCATGGTTTGATGACTCAATGCTAAGCACTTTTATCCCTACGCCAGAGTCAAGAGAATTTATCAAGGCATTAGAGGGGAAAATTTTTAAAAATGAAGCCCAGGGTATCTCCAAGTTATTAATCATTACATTTAAATTAACTGTTTCTGCAATGAATAAGAACGGGAAGAGCAAAATTTGGGAGTCTAATGGGGAAAAATGAGTTTGCTTTGGCAGATATTTCAGAGGTCTAAGAGACATCCGTGGTAAGAGCTCAAGTAGAGTCAATATGCCTGTCTGGAGAAAAGGAGAGATTTAAGGGATGGAGAGAGAGAAACTTGAGAGTTCTGTATATTAGCAGTGCTTAAGGCTGAGATTAAATAACCAAAAGTGCATGTATAAGCAAAGTGAAAAAAAGAAGTCTGAGGAGTGAACCCTGGAACAAGCCAAACATTCGAATAACACAGGCATGAGAAGTAGGTCACAAAGGAGACTTGAAGCAGGTAGGAAAACAGATGGATGTTCTTCTCTGGAAATCAGAGGAAGACTGCATAGAGGAAGGAGTAATCACTAGTAATTACTAAATGGCTCATATTTTAAAATTAACCGCTAAATATAATGTATAAAGTATCATATGATTTAGTCTCATATTATGCTCACTGTACTGAGAGAAAAAGAAAAAAACCTGCATTACGATTGAGTAACTCACGAAGGTCAGAGTCAGAGTCAGAACTGGGGTTCAAGGAGACCTGGAGCTGACACACATTCTGAATCATTTTCCCCAACAGAAAACCATGTAGGTGATTATGCAGGACAAAAGCTAAGCTCTTCCTCGTTTTTAAACCAGAAATTCTACATTTTCTTTGTAATTATCTTGAGGTTTCATTTCACTTAATAAGATTCCTATCATAAGTTTTACCATTATTTTTAAGATAGTTACTAGGAGCCTTACAAATGACTCTATCATACAATAATCCAATCTTATTCACTCATGGCGGGATGCCAGGCAGAAGAAACAGCAGTCACCAGTGCTACATTCCAAAGATGCCAGGAAGCATTACTGTCCCTCAGCACACCTCGTCACATGTGAGGGCCAAGTCGGGGGTCCACCTGCATTCCATGTTCAAGGCTGGAGGAAGGATTTATGACAAATGCAGGTTTTAGAGGACATGGGAAGAGTCATCCACTAGCCAAAACCATTCGCTACCAGTTACAGTTACTCATTAAAGAGCACTTGTTCTTTATTTCAATTGGATCACAAGTACTGAAAGAGGGATCTTCACTAACCCAACGATATTACATACACCAAAGTAACTTGGAAAATCTGTGATTACTGAATGAACACGAAGGCTACAGTAAGAGAAGGCAAAAACCCACTATCATTTTATTTCTATCATACTCTCTAAGGTAAAGAAAGAATAATTTTTAAATTTCTCTCTATTCAATTACCACTACATTTCTGGGAATTAAAAACATTAAGCATTTCAAGAAAGAGCAAGTAGGGAACTGATGAAGGATTTCATTACTTTATTATTTCTTGAGCTATTAGTAATAGGAGATTTTCCTCACAGTAAGACCCTCATTGTAATGTTCTTAACAAAGATGGGCGCTCATGGAATTTCGCTATAGATTTATACTTTCTATCTATAAATGAACTGTGTAGCTTATTTTAATGCATTCTAATTATACTAACTGCTTTACAGAAATAAACAGTAAAATGTAACTTTAACTTTACTAGCCCCTGAAATTTCAGGTAAAGGCTACTTCTCTTCCCAAATGGAACAGTCAGGAGTAGACATGATGTTTGTATTTCGCAGTGACACTGCCCTCTGTCAACAATCACACTTGGATTAAAAGCCAAGTATCAGATATGTCTACAGGAAAGTACAGCCAGGTTAAGTGGCCAGATTTTCAAAGGAAAGATTTGAGTTGCCTTTTGTTTTTCGTTTTGTTGTGTGCTCAGACTCAGGAAAGCCGATTATTCAGCATTTACTTCACAGTTGCAGATTAGAGACTCACTCACTTTTAGGTATGGAAGGCTTTGCTCCTTACTCTCTCTTACACTGTCCAAACAGCTGTCTACATTCATTCAGACGGCCTCGGATCCTTAAGGTTGCAATCTGTACCTCCCTCCATTTGTGTAACTTACAAGGTTAGATTTTCGAGCTTCCTTAATGTCTCTAAGTGTGAACTAGAAACATTACTTCCTTTGCATGTAATGAGGACTAAATGAAACATAAATCTTTCATTTACTTATGTAAGCTGAACGTCCTCTAAAATTATGAACAAGCAATTAAACCTTTTAAAAACCTTGGCGTTTAGCCTAAAAATCAACTCAAGAGTTTTTTTTTCAATTTTATAACTTTATAATAATCCTTCATCCATAACCCCTCCCTCCAAAATTTTAAACCATTAAAGAAATCTGTACATCAAGGAAATCACTATACATTAAGGAAATCATCCTTTCCTCAAGCCAATATTAGAAGATTGTCATTAAAATCAAAACAAAATTCGGGAGAACTATTTTATTACGTCTACATCTAGTATGCTCTCAAATTTTTCTTGTCCATTTTCTTCTATAAAAAGAGCATCTTCACTTTACAAAATTTTATTAGCATAAATTTCGATCTATGCACTCAATAAAGCATGAAAAAGTATTACTCCTATTTCTAATACTTCATAATGCTCACTTGGATCTCTGGTGTTGGTTAAACTTCTTTTCATTACTATGCAAGTACAGAAAGTATCTTCAAACCTTTCATTAGCTCATGAAAATGTTTCCGGATGAAGTCCACCAAAAGCAATGTGGCAGATACAAAAGATCATTTTGTTAGTCATTCGTACACACACACACACACACACACACACACACACACACACACAAACACTCTCTCTCTCTCTTATTATAGGGCTACTTCCAGGCAAAAGGTAGGATGCAGATAATAAAGGAAATATACATTTTGATGTATGAAAAAATCCTGATTATAATGTACAAAAAATGCTCAAGAAATGTTTGCTTTCACAGCTAGTGAGTTTTGCTACACAACTATAGTAGAACACTAACCAGTATGGCTGCTAAAATATTTAAACAACCAAATCTCTGAGAGGCAGTAAGAACTGTCAATAAAATGGGAGTTGGATATGTGATATATTTTAATTTACATATGTTTTTAAGGGTAGTAAGACAATGTGGATTGATTTCCCTTTTGATGAATTTCACTCAGTTTATACTGGAGATTTAAATGCCTACAGACTCAGTAGTAAAAGAGGCAGAATCTCCTTGAAAATGAATTTTGACATTCTCACATAAGATTTTTCCTTCCTTTTTGTATTTTTCGCATTTATATAGTTGACATCATTTTCTTGCTTACTATAAATACAAATGAAATATAAATTCAAATATTAGATATGACTTGATATATCTGATCAAAAATTATTTAAGGCATAAAATAAGTCCTAATTATAACTTTAGTCTCATTAATTTATATTTTTTTAATTTTATTTTAATGGTACGTTTTAGATGTACATATTGATAACATTCATCATTGGGGATTTGTACCTGTACATGATACATCTTGTTGCTTCTTTTTTTCCCATTCCCCTCCCCTCACACCCTCCTCTCTCCCTATTTACAAAAGATTTGTTTCCATTTTTTCCTTCCATTTCTTATTTCTCTTGTCCCTCTGTTCCTGTCCCCTCCCTTGTTCCTTTTCCCATTTGGACATTTCTTCCCTTTCCCAATATAATACATTTTAGTCTTTATTTACACTTCAGTAGGCGCATTGATTTATAAAAAGAAGAAAAGCCAATTGAAATCCTCTTCCGAAGTCCACCAGGTATAAGGTATAATTAAAAATCCTACTAATAGTATTTACATTTTTCTTAATATTTTGTTAGGGTTTGTGTCTAGATGTCCCTCCAAAGCCTCATGTGGTAAGACGCTGCTGGATCTAGAGTGTGTGATGCTGGGATTAAGGGTGTGTGATTACACTGATGGGTTTAGTGCCGCCCTAATCCTAGCAGCCTGGATAAAATACAAGGTGCAGGAAGAAGCTGGTTAGCCCCCTTGCTTGCATCCCTTGCTTACCTTGCTGCCTTCTGCCTGTCTGCCATGCCACCCTGCTGGGACCCAGCTGATTGTGGGCCGAAACCTCTACAAACTGTAAGCCAAATAAACCTTTCTTTCCCTAACTTTGGGTGCCTGGGTATTTTGTCCCAACAACAAGAGAAAAGTAACTAAGACACATTTGTTAAGGACCAGCACTATTTGGAAGCCATGTGTTACATGTACTGCATATGCCTTCTTTTCTTATTGATATCTCACTTAGTTTTCAAAATTTGGCTCACAAAGAATCTAGATTTTGATGATGCCACCTGTCCTTGGACTGATGAAATGAGAATTCCCCTTATGTGTTTGGTTTCACAGAATGTTGTTTGGCTTTTGTTGTTCTCCTGTCTTACCTATTGCCTTTACAAGCAAATAACAAGTTTGCATCATTTTAAGAATTATGCGTGAGATTTACTATAGATCTTCACTGAACACATCATTTCTCTTGAAACGATGTGAAATATAAAGCAATAATTCCAAAATGATGAAGAAGTTATTTATTCTGAATTCTACTACTTTTTCTCAAGAATTAAAAATTGAAAATGAATATAAAAACTATTCAAATCACACATTTGCCAAACATAAGGATAATCTTTCTGCTTAAATTTTGACAACCCACATAATCTTTGTCAACCTGCTATACAGTTTTTATTGTCAGAATAATTTTCTGCTGCACACTTTCTGAGCCCTAAGTCTTTATCTGCATATGTCATGTAAAACAGTCTGAACCCATTCTTGTCCTAATGTTGTTACCAAGAACAGTCTGACATAATTTACAGTTTATGACAATACTTACTAAATGCCAGTTGTTATTTCAAATGCTCTTTACAAAACTGCTTTACAACTCTTGTAAACAAAAGATAAGCTACAAGAGTACTGTATGTTCCTGAAATAGAAAATATTATACTCAAACCTTTAAATACCTACTATGTATATTATAAAGATTCCCCAAAGAAATTGCTCACATTTCATATGTATGCATAGCTTACTAATTCACCTGTCCATCATCTGATGGCTGGCCAACAAAACTGCGCAGACAGCTCTTACTATAACTAACAATTCTGCATCTATATAAAGGTGTCAGATCTTCCATAATAGTCATGTGGTTACACCTTTTTTCCATCAATATTTCACTTTACAAATACTAATTTCACAGAAGGTAAGTATTCATCTACTATTTTTCAAGGATTTATTATTATTTTCTCTCTAATAGATTACTTTTTGGAACAATGAAAAATCCCTAAAATAACTGACACCGCCACGCCCTCATCTCCCACATTCTGAACATTCTGTAGTAATATGTTACATTTGTTACAGTTGGTGGAAGTATAGTGATTTGTTATTACTACCTAAAGGTCATACCTGATTCGGATACCGTTATTCTTTACCTAGTGCCCTTTTTTATATTCATAATGTCAACCAGGAAATGATATTATATGTATTTGTCATGCATACTCAGGTTCCTCCAGCTGTGACAGTTTCTAAAACTTTCTATGTTTTTGATGATCTTGTCAATTTTGAAGTGTACTGGTTACATACACAGTATGATGCCCCTCAATTGAAACTTGACTTTTTATTTTTATGCTTAGACTGGGGCTGTGAGTTTTAGGCACAAGACCAGAGATGCAAAATACCATTATTATAACCCATCATATTGAGTGTACAGTGTTTCTCAGCTTTCTCCACTGAAATAATATTCATGCTCCCAAACCCTTATCACACTGTATTCTCTGAAGGGAAATCACTGCACAACCAACAGTTTAAGGGTGGGAAATTGTGTTCCCCGTTTTTTACTTTATTGGTTGATTGACTGATTGAGACAGAGTCTCACTGTATATTTTAGACTGGCCGTGAACTTATACTATGTAGCCCAGGCTGGCCTCAAAATTGCAGTGATCCTCCTGCCTCAGCCTCCTAGTGCTGGGATTACAAGCGTGCACCACCAAACCTGGCTTTCCCTTTCTTTCTAAAGAGTATTTATATAATTTATTTGGAGAAAATGTCAATTTTAATGGAATATTTTAAAGATACTTATTTCCAATAAAAGAAAATACGAATTTACTTTCAATTCAGTCCTGCAGTTTGATTTGTTTATAGCACTTACTATATTTTAATGTACTTTTATGTGTCTAATGCAATTGAAGAAATGAAAATGAATGCATTGGTTTTCTTCCTCCAGAAACAATTTGACAAAATAGTAACCATCCTAGCAAGTCTTTGATAATTGGAATTTCCTTTGCAACAAACATGTTAGGGTTAAAAAGAAGCATATTCAATTTACAGATAACTTGTTTTCTTCATAAAATATATTTGACATGCCTCATGATTATTTGAGCATTTCCTAACATTCTTTTGGATCACTGAATTATATCTTAATTTTTTATAAGATAAACATTTTGCCATTATATTTCTGTAATAAATTACAAATTCCTTTATTCTTTGGTTAATTGTCTCTGCCTTTTCCTTTTTCCCTCCTACCTGCCTGTCTGTCTGTCTGTCTCTCTCTCACATCCTCCTCCCTGTACAACACACAAATGGACCTACACACAAAATTTCTGCTACAAACAAGAATAAAGCAAATCTATGAGAACGTGGCACAACCTTAGCTACTTTCTTCATTGCTGGGACAATACCTACCACCCACAATTTAGGAAAGAAAAGTTTACTTTTGGCTCACAGTTGTAGACATTTTAATCTATGTCACCTGGCTCCAAGACAGCAGGGCACGGAAGCAGAGAAACTCTTGGCATGGTGGCAGGCTTGGGGGGAGGGAAGGAGGTGTGCTCTTCCCGGCCACACCCCCTGTGACCCACCTCCTCCAACGAAGTTTCGCCTCCCCACATCACACTTACTTAACTATAAACTGATCAGTGGAGTAATCCACTGACTATTACCACCCCCCGAGATCCAATCACCTCCCAAAGCCCCACCTATGAGAGCACAGGAGGCTTTGGAGGGATCTAGATATAAGCCATGACAGATACATACATTTCTTTACTACAGTCTATGAATACGTTGTAAAAATACCTATTCATTGAACTCAGTTTATAATACACAAGCTAAAACAGTGACAACAGAATCAACACAGTAAAATTTGATTTTTTTATGCTAAACAAAAATTCACTTCTCTGTACATGTTTCTAAAAGATACTTATCCACAGAATTTATTTTACTTTTCATAATCTACAAGATTTCAAGTGTATATTTTTGTTATTAATTCTCAATTTCATGAGGCAGGCAGTTTCTTAGTACCTTTTTTTTTAATAAGTAAAAATACGTAAATCATATTCAGCATATATAAATGTTATAAATACTAAGTTAAACAACATTGATCACAAGATAAGAGAAATTCCTACTCGGGTATCTTGTCTTGGTACATTTTGTGTGATTTATTTAGAACAGAATCTTATTTCTCATATTTGAGGAGTGTAAGAAGTCCACGATGAAGGCACCAACATTTCGTCTCATGAAGACCGTCTTGCTGCAGCTGCACATGGAGGAAGTCAGAAGGGGAAGCCAGAGAAAGCTGATGAAAGACGTGAAGTCACTGTCCAAGGCCCTCCACGCCTACTCCCCTCTTCAGAGCAGCTTCTCTTGCCACCCTCACACTGGCAACACTGGAACTGTGGAGGGTCACTTTCAACCTATCACACACCTAAAGCTACATACCATGTTGATTAGTGACTCAAAGTGTTAGAAAAATCTCAGATGCCCGAGGAAGGGTCATTCAAGTGTTTATACATAAGATAAACAGGAAATATCTCCTAATGTAAGTACATATAATGCAAGTACAAAGTCTTTCTCCAGAGAAAAATGCATTATTTGGCTCCAAGATTGTTTCACCATTACCAAGGACTTTTGTTAAAGACTCACTTTGACACACTGATCCTCATATTATTTACTCAATTTTTACTACATTAAAAATAAGTATGTGTTAATCTGTACAACTTTATTACTGACTGAAAGTACCAAACATTTCCTTTCTTAATGTGAACAAAGAAATGGGTCAGAGAAAGATGGTAATGTAATAATGTAAGGAGGAAAATATAAAAGAGAGCTTATACTTTAAAATTCTGCTAAACAAAACAATCCTTCATTTTTCATAATAGGCTAAACCTTTCATATTGTTAGCAATATATTCATTTCCTGAGGAGTTATTAAAAATCTAAAAGTAGAAATGGAACAATTAAAGATTAACACATTTATGTATAACCTTATTTGATTTTGAACCTATCTGTGGGATCCTATTTGCAAAATGTTTCAGGCAAGACAAGTCACTTTAAAAGATCTGCCCAATATAACAAAACCACAGGTATACCACTTACAGAAATTAGTTTCCATTCCTGATGGCTATACAAAGAGCTGTATTACAAAATGGGTCTGATTAGCATTACATATTCATCATTAAGAGTGTAGTTTGCCTTGTTCTAGAATAACAAAAACTCTCATCATGCCCTTAAGCTCAAAATTACCACATATAAATATATATTACTGACTGCAATTAAAATCATATTTAAAATACACAGAATTTCAGATCTACATTCAATCATGTGTATATTTTCCCAAGATAATAAAGTTGCCAGAGAAAGATACAGCTTAAAATTTATTTAAAATGTACTCTTCCCACTGGATGTTTAATAAAAATAATCACTGTGGCTTTGGACTTCAACTGTAAGAATCAACAATAAATATTTTAAGGCTATTAACAGAAGGGCCTTGTTTATGGTCACAGTCCTTTAGAAAACTTTTAACTTATGTTTTTAATAATAAAGTCACTAATTTGATTTTAAAACAACAAAAATTACTTCAAATTTTTTTATTATTCACCAATTAGAAGATAATGAATAAGTCATCTTACTAATGGAATTTAATTTCCTCATATATAAAGAATATTTAGAACACATCTAAATTCTCCTCCTCTTCTAAGATAATGTAAGTTTTAAACACTTTAATAATATTTTATCCTAATTCTTAAACATCAGTTTGAGAAAGATTTGTCAAAAAGTGACTGAAGTAGAAAAAAAAAAGTCGGTTAGTTCCCACTAGGACCAAAAACATATATGTCTGGACATCAGACACACAAAAATGCCCCTCGCCATTTACAAATCAGCAACCGACCGGTCAAAAATAAAGCTGCCTTAAATGATCACTTACACTGAAGGATTCCCACTTAAAGTTTATTTTGGTTATGTATATAACTTAACTATTATGTAAAGATCCTATTTAAAAGAGTTTTAAAAATAATTATCTAGAATTATTTAAACACTTTCAGTAAGATTGAAATAATATGATTGTTATGAACAATTTAAAGGCAATTCTGGTATAAACGGAAGTGGAGCACTGTTTACTGAAACATATTGCCAGGTTTCAGATCCCAGGGCGGTCAGTCCTATTGAACCACTTTACAATGATTCCTTCACATACACAGCAGCAGAGTCATATATCTAAGAACAAATTCTTCCTTCTCTTATCCACATATGTATACACTAAGCATTGTATAATAAGTCACCTTGTTTTTGACCACAGGCTGAATACACTTCATGCAAAACTTGAGACTAGAGATTTTTGGGTTTTGGAGATTTCTGTATCCTGGGATATGTCCACAGATTTTACTGGTTGGTAGCACTAATAGATTAGTGATACTGGTTGAGTATCACTAATCTAAAAATCCATGCTGATTTTGGAGCATTCTGGATTTGGGATTTTCTGATTATTGATACTAAACTGTATTTAAACACATATGAAGGTAGGAAGGACAAATAATAAAAAGATTGAAAATTTTACATATAATTCCTAGAAATCTTTGCTTTTGAAGGACTTGTCTAACTTGTTATTACTTTCAGCTATACTTAGTTAATTCTTTCTTTAATGTGTCCCTCCTATTGATTTTTATTCCTAGAATAACTCCCAGCCTTTATTGGATTTTTTTTTTTAACCAAGAACATGTATTGGTACAATGTACACATAATGATTACATTCACCCCATTCGCTTCATACCTGTACATGATGCATCTCGGTTTTTATTTAAATATAGTTCAAGTACAACTTAAGTCCTGTCCCACATGCTGTAGTCCATGGAAGTATTTCTTCCCCTGTATATAATCATGTATTTATTTACCCCTATTATCACTGTCTTCCACTACACTAACTTTCATTTTATTGTGCAAATATTAACTCTTGGAATAGATCAGTGACTTTCACACTTCTTCCAGGAGTCAACATTGATATTTAATAAAAAAGGAAATGAAAAGCACTTCAGGGTGAGAATACAGCACTAGAAGCATGTCATACATTAAAGAGAAAGTAGTACTTCCGTGTCATTTGTCTAAGGCCACTGATTTCTTACGTTACCAAAGCTTGCTGAGCTTAAATTTCTCCAGTGTGTCTCACTTTCCTCTACGATTTCCAGTTTGATAGACCATCTCCCCAGCCACTACTCCTTATCCAACAACCATTTATCCTTCATGTGAAAGCCTAAATGTCACTTTCCAGGAGACATTCCTTATCAATGAGAATTTCTATGTCCTTCCACTACACGCCACTCTTTTCTTTATTTTTCCATTAAACAATGTGCTACCTGGCTCATATTTGCGACTATAATACTAAAACTCACAGGAAACCTTCGATACATATTTGCTAGAAGTCAAGTATCTTTGTAAGCCCTGCTAATAAAACAGGACTTTATAATGAAGATAATGGAGACTACTGACTGCTAAGTAGGTCACTGATCAAGATCACGCCGGGGTGTTAGCACACGTTGTGTGCAATATGAACAATGGATCACAAGAAGTTAAAACAGAGATAAAACTGGAAGTGACTATAGTGGAAGGAGAGAGAGCAGGTGGGGACTGGGACAAGATTAATGAAGGAATGAGGACAAACTGATCAGAAATTTAGGCAAGTTCAGAAGAAAGCACAAAATGAAACTGAATATTCTACATCCTCTCTCACCTCTTAGGATGTTGACAGCCTGGTGTACCTGGGATAAAGATTTTGAATATTTATAAAGGAAAGCTTTCTTCTTTCCATCTAAACCCTATTCAGAAGACCCATTTGAGATCTTGGCTGGAGACATTTCTCACCGAAGTAATCCCACTTACAACACGACTCTCAGAAAAAGGAGGAGCTGACAACTGCATACCTGGTTCCGCGGGCTCCTTGTAACAGAGACAGGGTCTATCCTCTGGCTGAACCTAGTCTCCTGTCGCTGTCTGGGAAGAGCACACAAACCCCCACAACAATCCTTCTACTGTCTGCATTGTGGTGTTTAGGGGTCTGATCTCCACGGACATGGATGGAGGAATTCACCGGCTGCCCCCTCAAGCAATCTAGCAAAGAAGGGTTCAGCAGGGCAAAGAGGGAAACTTAACATTTATGGAGGTTTGAGGTAACTCTCCCCAGCAACTTGATATGTGATCGTGACACCTGAAGCAGTAGTGAAACCTGCTTGATGGCCTCTAGTTATTAAGGGCCTAATCTTCAATGTCCCTGAGGCCTAAACCCACCGACTGCCAAACAGCCAACTGTCTACATAACACTTCTCTATTTCAATGCAGCCTTGGCATAAATTAACTACTCCAAATAACAAATTTCCATTGCAGGACTCTTCCCAAAGACCTGTCAGTGCCCCAACAGAAAGTATCTACAGACAGTCTGTTCCCAAAGAAGCATCACACCCTTCCTATGAACTCTTCACCTTGCTAGCTTCCACCAATCCTGCAACAAAAACTATTACATCGTGATCTTTACCTCATCCCATTCCAGCTGCCAAAATAAAAGATGTACCTTAAGCCATATTCAAATTCCCAATAAATCCTATTCTTTTCCTTCCCAAAATTAGTAGAGTTCAATAGAGCTGGTATTTCCCTCTCCTAGCAGTAAACAATAAACTAAGCCTTGTTTTACCAAAACATCAGCATTTGAGACTACTAGGATGGCAACAATCAGAACTACTTATATTTCACTGTCCCAACGAATCTCCATCTTATTTCATTTATTCTAGCACACAAAACATACAGGTATAGAAAAGGTGGTCCATATAAGAGAGCACTACACAATGACAACTCCAGTGTAAACTTGAGGATATTTGTATTAATAAGATGAATAATCAAAAAAGGGGGTGCAAAGGTGTTTTCACAGCACCTAATATAATCATACTACTAAAACTTTGACAGTCCAAGGAATAGAAATTCTGTAATTGTTTTTGGTATATACAATTACAACTTAATTTGTTCTAATTGTGTGAACATTCATTATTATTTCTCTCTTTTCTGCTCCAGGCACTGGAGAAAATTATGTTCCATGTTGGTGGTTGTTTTTCTTGATGGTGAACAATTTTAAATACATAAATATTCTATTCCTTCTAAAGAAATACCAGTATTTGCTTTCTTAATTACTTGTTCATTTTGATAGTGACAGCTATTTTGCTGGCATTATTCAAGCAGTTATATGGCGATGTCACCATGTAATTGTAAGAGGCCAAGAAATTGTATATTGAGACCCATATTTTCTTTCTAATTGCCCCACAAAAGCCAAGCTGAATGAAAGAAATTTTTTCTTGTGACTGTATCCTCTAATGAACTTGGACCACTGACTGCCCTTTTGTACAGCTGAGAGTTTATGATGGTGGGAATTGCTACAATAGCAGGTTGCAAGAAAATGCTGTAGCTTCATTAAAATTTTTTGTCATTTAATATTACATTAGGTCAAAATGTATAAACATTTTTCAGTTATAGTTGATTACATGTTGAAAACTGTTCTATCTAAAAGCTTTCTTTGTCCTAAAGCAATCCCCTAAAAGTCTCAAAGGAGAAAGAGCTAGGGGTATTTTTAAATCAGCAAATGCAAAATTATTTAATCTGTTGGCCACTAAAATAAAAAATAAAATAATTAATTGATATTGTGCCTACTGAGTGGAAACACTGAATTTCTCGTATAAAAGGCACCTCTCTACTACAAACTGTGTCACCCTGAAAAGGTATTTAAAACAATATTCACAAAGAGCAGGAGCAAGAGGAGTCTTTACTTCTCAAAATCTCTTCCCATCAGAACATAATTCTGTCACGGATTTAAATCATTTAACACAGAGTAAACTGAATACTGACAATAATGCGCCCATGTTGCTGATATTAAACAATGAGCCTGGTATTTTCAGAAATGGAATTGAAAGAAAAGCATCAAATTAATAAATTAACCAACTGTTCATTTAACGAACTGGTCAAGCAAAAATAGGAAATGGGCAAGAATCATTATAATTTTGAAATATCTATACTGAAAATATATATTACAGGTAATTGTATAGGTAATACGTGTTAGGTAATATGATCCTTACACTTTCTACCAATAGAACACAAATAAATGTCTGCATTTCAAGGATGATGGTAAATTCTTTTCCACAGCTATCCTATGACTAGCCAGTCTTTTTCAGAAACTAGTGGAAGGGATGTAACAAAAAATAAAGTACATAAAAAGTGTATTACTTTCAAATGTTTATGATACAGAATCCTTATGATTCTCTCTGATAAAGCTTATTAAGAATTTAGGCTATTTTCCAATTTAATACATTAAAGAGTAAATAAAAGTTTAAATATTTCCAAAGTGAATCTTACAGATTTCAATCTTATCAGTTTGCAGAAGTTATTTTCTCTTGATGACCCAGTGCCATCACAATAATTTTTTAAAAGCAACAGAGTAATACACTCAATACGGTAAAGCCCCACTCCCTGCTGATATGGATGGAGATGTTTGTTTCTGCATGAAATGACGCTACACTGCATCATGCCTCCATCAACTTTTCAAAGTTTTTTCCATTCCCTTGCCTTTAGGGGTGGGGGTGCTGGGAATCGAACTCAGGGCATACATGCTTGCTAGGCAACCACTCTACCACTGAGCTACATCCCCAAGCCCTGTTCCCTGGCCTTTTGACTAACAGTTCTTTTCCACCAAAGCCAACATCTACTTGAAGCAACTTCTCCCCTTCTAAGATGTGACTGTGATTTTCAGCGACCTTGGGGAAATGGAAAACCCAATATATTAGAATTCCGGGTAAAATTAAATTCAGCAAGGTTTAAAAAGAGTGAAAAGAACCCGTCATGTAATGTTAAAATCTAGGTAAATACTGACTGCTTAAGTTTTTTTAACCAAAGAAAATTTGCTTCTTCCACTGTAGTTTGGATATATTAACACCTATTTCAGAGAGTTATTGTGATAATTTGATGAGATAACATATCTGAAATACCTTTTAAACTATAAAAGTGAATACAAATGTAGAGTCAGGATCATCATGATCACAACAAGATTGCCATCTAATGGCAAGCAAGTAGACAACAGGTACCCTAACACTTTTACAGCAGAAATGCAAATAACAGAACTAGCAGATGAAATGCACAAAATGACAACATGAGTCACAGTTATGTCCTCACTATTATGCTACCACAACAGTGAATGTATCGTAAGACAACATTGTGCAAATCTATTACAACCAGTCTTTCTGTTAACTAAATATGATTAATAATTTTTATAGTAGAAACGCTAAGTAGGTTTCAAAGTCACAAAACTATCATTTAAACCCTGACTCTGCCATTTACTATCTCCTTAATCCTGAAATAATAATAATTTTCTTCTGGGTTTCCTTCCCTTCATCTCTAATGAGAGAACAGTAGTATTTCTTGAAATAATCACTGTGACTATTGAATGAGATAACTCAAGGTGCTTGTAAATTATATATTTTGGCTTATGTATTTTTGTTTATTTGTTTGGCTTTGGTATTTTTGAGACAGGGTCTCACTGTGTAGTTCAGGCCAGCTTTGAAGTCACTGCATGCAGCCGATGCTGGCCTCAAACTTGCAGCAATCCACCCACCTCAGCCTCCTAAGTACTGGGATTAAAAGAGCACACCACCATGCCCAGCATAAATTATGCATAAAAATAAGCAAAAACCAGAAGAATTATATGCCTAAATTAGAGTTTGGCATAATATAGATGCTTTGGTAAGTGAATATAATTTAATTGCAATTTCTTGGTGGAAGTCAAAGGTGAACATTTTAAGTGATCCCCGTAACAGAAAAAAGTAATAGAAGAGCCAGTTCAGATGTTTCAGTGTACCTGAGATTTTAAAATGTTTACACAAATTAATTTTATTAGTGCAGAGAATCATGATGATTAAACACAGAGCCTCTGAGTCAAGAAAACTTTGCCTGCACCTGGCTGGGATACCCACAGCCTGTAATACTTGATTACTCAAAATCCCATTGTTCTCAAAAGTGAACAAGATTTCATTTACCTCACTGAACTCTCATCTAGATTAAATAAGTATGATTTATTGTGCTGTTGCTTTATTTTTAATGTTAGACTATTGTTTGTTTGGAAATAAATAATAATCAAAATTAAATGCATGTTATGGCATTTTATTCTTAAATTTTGAGAAATTTTATACCTAAAAACAGCTGAAATTTTTAACTGAGATTGAAAAGAATACTAAAATTGTCATGATTAGGTTATTATTGTACCTTGATTATACCATATTTTATCACGTACATTTTTAAAACAGGATGAGATCTAGATTTTCAACACATATTATATACTAAGCATAAGTGTTCCACTGGGGGTTTAACTTATTATTCTTCACATCAAACTTATGAGATATGTACTATTACTGCGCCCATTTTCAGATGAAGAAAGGGACGCTGAGAAAGACTAAATAATTTGCTAAGTTTACATAGCTTGGTTGGTGGCTGATATTTGTCTAATTCCAGAGTCTACATTTTCGACTTCTATGTTCTACTTCCAAAATTAAGTGTCCTATGTTTCTGCATTTTGCACAGATTGAGGACACCTCACACATTCTTTCTGACATGGATGTATCAGAGCTTATAGAAACTTACAGTGTTTTTTTTTTAATAAAATTTTTCCTGAGTGAATGTTGTTGCAATTCTTAGTACATTACCACTTACATTAGCAAAACCACTAGGGTTTTGTCTCAGCTCTGCTGTGCCATTATCCATTAAAAATTAATAACAAAAATTACCACCTTAATTAATAGGCACAAGAGGAGTTCCTAACTCACTGAAGAATTTTTATAATGCTTGTTCATCAAATTCAAGATAATTTAGCAACCAAATTAAATTCCTAATTGATGCCACTGGACTATCACTTCCCCATTTGCATCTGGACATAGACCAAGAGATACTGCTGAAGGTGTTTTTAGACATAACATGCAAAATAAATAACAATAACACCTTCAGACTTCTTTATTTACTCATCCAAATGAAAATTATGTTCTTTTATCAAAGAACACTAAAGTTAAATATATTTTCCATTAAGTAACTCATTTACATAGTTTTGATAATTTCCAATAATCTTTCAACTTCATTTCATCCTTTCCTTTCTCCATACTTTTTCGTAAAGCAAATCCCAGATACTATGTTGTATCAACCACATATATCTCTATAAAGGATTTTCCTTAACAAAATTAAAAAAAAAATCACAACATCTAACAAAATAATCTACAATCCTATAATAACTCAATCCTCAAATTTCTTTAGCTCAAAAACAATCCTTTTTATTTTATTAAATTTTATTCAACTTTAATCTTGAAATGATACATAAAACCATGTCCTTCTGCCATCCCATTTCTCCCTAGGAGCCAGTTAAACATGGGCTGAAACTGTGAGCTGAAATAAACCTCTATTCCTTTAGGTAGAGGGTGTGAGGGATTTTGTTTCAGTGATGAAGAAATGACTAGAAGAGGGACTGCCTTCAAAGACTGAACACACCCAGAACGGCCTATCTAGTTTATCAGGGACCACTAACTGGCTAGAATCAGAGTCATCTGATAATATGAAATAGTTCAACACTTACCTGAGGGATGAAGGTTCTGTTCCTCTAAAAATTCTAAATCAAGCATTAAATCATCTTCATCCAGTTCACAAGATCCCAAATTATTTAAGACATCCTGAAGGAAAAGCAAAACCTATAGTTAGAGCCAAAATCACTAGGAAACGAGGAACTGTCTATATGCAGAAGCCAGGAAATAGAAAAAAAAAGTCAAAAATCGGCAATGAAAAACATTAACTGAATCTCAGAAATTATTTGGCTCTTAGGGTGCCTAAAAGTATTAATTCAATAAAAAATTTTAAGAATTATTCTACAAATTCTTAGTCTTTCCAATTATGTATAAGCTTTAAAAAAAATACATATCTGTTGTATTTCATGAGATACCCATTTATAGCTCAATGAAAGTACATATGAGCAGAGATTAAGGATATTAAAATATAAGAAAATATTTCTATTTATTAGAAATACAGAAAAGTTTGTTTTAATCAAAACCTCTTTAACGATCATAAAAATAAGAATTTACTTATTACAATGCTCAAAAAAGACATATATGTTAAACACATGAAGTCTTTAAATGAAAAATTTCTTCTAATATTTACGTTTTAAATCCAGGTGACATTTTTATGATATATTTAATTAATTCTCAAAAATTATGTTCACAGCACTGCTGAAAAATTAATTTTGAACATTTTGGAAGTGGGAATCCAGTTACAATTCCCAATAATCTGCTTTAGATTAAAATAAATGGAAGAATAGGAAAATTTATGCATATAAATTATTTATTGTCATTTATTATACAGTAATACATAATTGCTGAAATTACCTTTCCTTTTTTTAAGAGGGCAAATGGCAAAATAACCTGGAAGGGTACACAGTACTGAGAGGGCTTCAGGGAGATGGGGATGGGCAGAGCCAGGAATTCTCTGAGGGAAGATTAAAGTCCGGACTTGATAGATGATGAATGTGTAAGTCAGAATAGCATTGAAAGATTAAGAATGAAATAATGAAAGTACAAAAAAATAGGACATCAAGAAAAATAAGTTAAATACTAAATGATCCCACAATATCTTGGAAGTTAACACTTCCAACTGATTTCAATGCTACCGTAATTTATGTTCAAGGACGTAAATATTCATCAAGGAAAGGCTAATGATATTGTCAGATGGATCCCGAATACTTTAGTTCTTGGAATTAAAAGGACACTAGGGCTTTTAAATAAATCACTCCTACTTTAACAAATGGAATTAAACATTATTAAACCTCAGAAACATACGTGATCCATGAATAGAGCACACTGGTTTGAAAGGTGATAAATATCCTCAAACCTAAGTGCTTCTTTTTCCTAACGACAATAACAAATACTAAACTATAAAGTCAACTGTTTATTGGAAGCTCTGTTCTCCACTGTGGCAGACACAGCCAAGAAAAACAAGTTACTTTTTATATATCAAACAGATGTTATACAATATATACAACAAAAGACAAGCTGCCACACTAAGAAATGGAAAATAGAAGACTAAGATAAAATCACAACTAAAATTAAATGTGGAAAAGAGTTTTAAAAGGGATGATTTTGTAAAGATACTATTATCAGTGTTACTTAATACTATCAAAAGTGAGAGAATCTTAATCCGATAGTCAAGAATACAGTGGTATAACAAAAAAGAATATATTTCAGTGTAAAAGTGCAGCAATTTAATCATTTTCAAATTATGTTCAATAATTTTACACATGAATTTTTAACTCATTTCGGCTGAATTGTGTCCATCTAAAATTCATATGAAATCCAAACCCTCCTTAAAATGTGACTACATGGTGTTTAGAAATGGGGCCTGTACACAGAGAATTAAGGTTAATGAGGTGATGTGGGTGGCTCCTATCCCATGTAATCAGTCTTCTTGTAAGAAGAGCAAATTAGGAAACACCCGAAACTGACAGACACAAAGGTAAAGTGACACAGAGAGAAGGCAAGCTGCTTGCAAGCCAGAAAGAGAGGCCTCTGGAGAAATCAAATCTGTCAACAACTTGATCTTGGACTTCCAGCCTCCAAGACTCAGACAAAATAAATCTCTACCCTTTAAACTGTTCAGTCTGTGGCATTTTGTCATGGCAGTGCTAGTAAACTAATGCAACCAACATTTAACTTTTCACGATGAAGGACAAAACAAAGCAAACAAATGAATGCATCACGTATGCCCATCACCTTTTTTTTACCAGTCCAAGTAAGGCCACCTTACATACCACAAACTATGACATGGTTGTCACAAAATTCTCACCTCTGACTCGGAACCAGCCTACACTGCCCACTTAGCTCCTAGACTTACTCCGGAGCCCAATTCCCTGTGCTTGTGCACCTCACTAAACCTAGTGAGTGGAGCCCCGTCCCAGCAGTGAGAATTCCTGGTGGTCAATGCTGCAAGACGGAAAATGCTGTCGACACGGCACTCGTGGATACCACCGTGTCGCCAAAGAGTGTACTTGACGAAAAGGCGCAGTAGCAGGTGCGTGGTTCTGGGTTCCAGCGGGCCCTGAGGTCCAGAGGTAAGTGTAATGTTTTAAGGCTGTCTCGTTCCGCACTGTTTACATTTTCACAGTCAATACACCCATCGTCATTTGAAAACAAAACAAAAGATTTCGGTTTTTTTAACAGGGAAACACAATCTTGCCCCTACTATTTCTCTGTTTTCTATAAGAAAGTTATATGAATAAAGGAAAGAAATTAAATTTGGAAAGCTCACTGCATTGTTCTGATTTTATTCTCATTTTGGAGGTGGCACCTAACATTTCAAGCAGCAGGGTTCCACTCATCGCTGGTCTAGAGGGACTGCTACCAAAATGTACTCATTCTCAATCGCCTTGCTTTGATGTGTTGCTTACAAGGCAACTTTCTTCTTAGTGTAGTGTAGACTCTTTCAAGTTACTGAAACCACTTAAAAGAAAACTAGATGCAACAATGTGAAATTTGACAGAAGACAGTAGATTTAAACTCATACATCTAAAAATACTTTTTTTTCCAGCTCTCTCTGTAAAAAGCCCAGTAGCTACAATGTTGCTTTTGCTCACATCTAGCTCTTATGAGTAACTGGACATCAAAAGAAGGAATGGAGGGAGGAAGAGAGAGAG
>PVJO010001277.1:0-51516 GCA_004026905.1 Hystrix cristata | reverse complement strand
ATAATCTCTGATAACCTGACCACCCAAAATACAACAATCCATATGCCTAAATGGAACAATTTGAATCTGTCAAAGGTTATGAGTTCACAGCACTTAAACAGATAACCCAATATGAAAAATATAAAATCACTAATAACACAAAAATTGGTAGAAAATGTTTTGCTACAGATTTTAATACGTAGTTAATACACAGGTATTTTATTTTTCTGGTTATATGTACATTCATGAACTAGAGACATGCGTTTCTTCCTGTCTGCACAAGCAGGGCCTTGTAGGTAAAGTAGTAACATCACCAGTAGTTCTGTACCAGGAATAGAAAGGGCTGATCAGCACCACGCTCACATAAGCAAGCACACAGGCATGCAGCATTTAATTCACACTAAAATCATACTCCAAATATGAGAGGGCACAAATGTGCGTCTCGCCCATTTGATACATTAGCAGAAGGTAGAAGTGCAGTGATAACTAAGCTGAAATAGTCCCTCATCTCCCAGGAGATAAAAATGCTAGAGAGCTCTGTATAATAAAGGAATTATAACAGGAGTCCATGAGCTTTTAATAATGTTAACATACCAACTCTTTATATCATAGTAACAAGAATAACAAGCAATTAGTACTTGAAAAGAAAATAATCTTGTAAGAAGACACTATTATTGCACAAAATCAAAAGCTATGCCCAAATTTTTTAAATGCCCAAAAGCATGTAACAGGTAAAGTTTAATTGTCAACAAAAGCCTGAGAGTCAGCATATTGTGCCTGAATCTTCTTTAAACGTACAACAAATTTCAATGACCAGACAAAAGCACGTCTCATCAACAACCCGGAACCTACAAATTTAAGTAACGGCTTTCTTTTTTTCTTGTAAGTCTAGTATGGTTACTGCATCTCAGGCAAGTGCAGAAACAGACTTAGGTATTTCTGAAATTTGAGAAATACAAAATTTCGACTTCTGCACAGTGTAAGAAAAAGGAAAAAGATAGAAAGAAAATGTAAAAGCCAAGTATTAGCATCTATGCAACAAAATTTAGGGTTAAGTGAAATTATTTGCTTTAGGAACACTTAATATATACAATTTTCTTCTTTAAAAGTGGTTTAAAGGAAATCTTGTCATTTGCAATAACATGGCTGGACATGGAGGATATTAGGTTAAGTAAAATAAACCTGACACAGAAAGACAAATAGCAAGTGATCTCGCTAATATGTGGAAACAAAAAAAGTCTAATTCTTAGAAATAAAGCACAGAACAGTGGTGACTAGAGACTTGAAGTGTGTATGAAATTGGGAGATTTTAGTCAAAGGCTAAAAAGCATCACTTAACAAGAACTGGAGATACGTGCAAACCGTGGTGATTATAGTTAGTAATGTGGCAGTTCGTACTTGAAAACTGCTGATAGAATGTTTCACTACCAGAACAAGTGAGTTGATGGATATGTTCATTAGATTGGTTTAATTAGTCCATAAAGTGTGTGTATGTGTGTAATTGTATTGTATACCATAAATCTACCTATATATAATCACATTAAAGACCATAAATTTCTATATAGTTGCATTGCATATGTAGTTTTTGGTCAAATAAAAGATCATAAAATCATAACTGTGTGTATATATGTGTGTGTGTAATTGTATCATATACCATAAACCTCCCTATATATAATCACATTAAAGATCATACATGTCTGTATAATTACATTGCATATTATAAATACATAGTTTTTGTCAAATAAAAAAGATCATAAAATCATAAAAATTCACATATCTGTAAAAGAAAGAATGATTTAAGATAAAGTGATGAGATATTCTTGATAATTCAATTGTATATTGAGAAAATTTTACTTATACAAAATCGAAACTAATAGTTAAAGGACATTAAAATTTTAATACATGTATATGGTATATAAATTTATATGAATTTTGGAAGAGATCTTTAACTGAAAATGCTATTAACTAATTAATAAGATTAGTATGCCAGATTTTAAACCAACCACAAATATTACTAATAATTCTCTAGACAGACTTTAAAAACCTTGTAGCACTACCGATTACTCATGAAATCTCCCAAATGATTTGATATCAGAAGAATAAACTCAATAATTACTGATGGGGTATTCAAATGTTAATTTTCTAAGCTCCAAGGATATAACTGTGAACCTAACAGGCAACATTTCTTTCCTCATAGACCTTATGGGTAATTTTATTCTAGTAAAGTAAAACCAATTTCTTTTAAAAATAAATAAAATAGGGATTATCCTTTTAAATTACCCTCTTGTGTTTGGTCACTATAAATTCCCCAGAGCCCAGTTCCTACTGATTGAAATAATAAAACTGCATTTTTGAAGCTATAAAGTAGAAAAAGACATCCAATCACTCCATTAAGATGCACCCTTTGCATAAGGAGTGTTTTAAAGTATTCTATCAGCCTTATCTCCTCATTGCAATATAGACAATAATTATGATCCTGCCAAAAATAAAGGAAGTTGAGCTTTGTCACTACAGAGGTACTGCTTTAACAATAAAGAAAGCCATCAGAGGAGACTGTTAAAATAGAGAACCTAAAATGTATTTGTTAAACAAGTGAACATAATGTTAATTATAGAGCAAATCAATACCTACTGTCTTGGTAAAGACTGTAGCTATAGTAAAAAAAAAAGATATAGATATAGATGCAAATTTGGAGGTATAGACAGTTGCCTCATAATTCTGGTTCTATGCTAGATATATCTTTGGATATAGAATACTAGTGATGGATGAAATGAGATTGATGAATATCTTACTGATTTGTAAGTTAGTGTTTATCATTATTTCTAAAATAGGAATCAGATATACCCAAATGACAATTACTATGTCAATTTAGATGTCAAATAACATAGTGTATAATGAGTAGCCCAAAAAGATTGAGATTTTTCAACCTGATTTCACACACTGACCAGCACCAAACCAACTCTGTAAACTGAAGCAAATCATAAATACCTGATGTTCTTCCATAAAATGAAATATTAGAATGGCTATTCTCCACTATCTATCCAATTCTAAATTTACAATGTACAAAACAACTAAGCTTTCCCCATAATAATATAGAGTACTACCCAGACTCAGACAAACTGCAAAGTCTAAGAACATTTTCCATGAATTTCTTCACTTTTGACACTGACAGAATGTTTGCGGAGCTTGCAAAAATCACTCTCAGGACCGTATTTGGCAAGGAAGACTCATAGATCTCATAGAAAGCTACTATAATCATAGTTATGGCTTGTTATGAGGAAAGGATATAGGACAAAGGAAGAAAAAAACAGCCAAAGGAAGTAATACATAGAGTAGCTTGGCGGGGGGGTAAAAAGCAAAGCTTCTATTGGACACAGGATGTGATGCCCTCGTGGCACTGATGGGAAAAGACGCACATGGAGTATCATCTATAAAAAAATGTTCATTTGAGCTTCAGTGTCCAAAGTTACAACCGAATCTTCCTCATACAGGTATAACTGACTAACTGCTTACAGAGCTGATCTCAGGTTCCAGTCTGACTGCTATTACATGACTCAAAGCCTCCATGCTGAATCATACAATTGATCTTTCTTGCTTTGAGAGACCACAGTCTAAAACAATCGAGTATGGTAAATCCACCCTAAGATCCATCAGGGGCCACCCTCACCCTAAACAAAGACTGTCTTCTCATGTACCACATAAATTACCTTGTTTCTCTGTCTCCTAGTGTATTGTCAAGTTTCCAGTTACTGAGACACAATATATCATACACAATTTAAAGAAATTAATGATTAATTTGGCTCATGGTTTCAGAGGATGGTAGGATGGTTCAGTCAAAATCAAATCTATTATGAAATCTTACATTGAGTCAAAGAACATGATATTTATAAATTGGTTAACATATAATGACAATTATTATAATATTAGCAATATTTACACTGGACAAAAACGTTTTCTGGTTATTTGGTTTAGTTCCATTTTTAAGATGTTCTTTCTTCAACAAATTGCAGATTTTGATGTGCCAATGTTTTTGGCTTTTGTTTTTGTTGTTGTTGTTGTTGTTGTTGTTTCTTTCCTGAAGACCACTGCTGCTTTGTATTTACAGATTGCTAGTATAAATCCATTTTCCTTTACAATCATTTAGGATTCTGCGATGCAAATTACACACAATTTATCTAGCACTTGTGACTAATTTTGCTCATGTTGTACTACACAAACTTCACTGATAGTTTGACAACGTTCAGATGTTGGATGGTAAAGCATTTTATAGGGCTAAATTTCATTATAAAAACAAGATTTTATTACTTAATCATAAATGTTGATGGACAGAATGCCCTCTCTGAAAATTAACTTCATCACCAGATTATAACTTCTAAAACATGTTTAGGAAGAAGTATAAGTGAAATGTCTAAAGTTTTACCCAACTTGAAAGCTAACAGATAACCTACCTCAGTAAATGTATGCAAGAAGAGTGTTATGAAATGATCTACTCCATATTCCTTCTCACTGAGCAGTCATAGCCACATTACTTCACTCCAAGGGCCATGGATGTGCTGTGTATTAGCACCTTCCCATTGCTGGGAAAAAAATATCTGACACCTGCTACTTAGAAGTGAGGTTTATTTTGGTCTCAGATGATTTGGCCCTGGTTGGCTGGTGCCAAGGCAGAAATGACAGAGTAGAAGGTCATGCTGGAGGAAAACTGCTGAAACTATGGCTCCTAGTAAACAGAAAGAAAAGAGACTAGCCTAAGACAACAACACAACTTTCCAGGTCACACGCTCAATGACACACCTCTTCCATTCAGGCCCTAACTCCCAATAGCCTACCCAGCTATAAATCTATCAGTGAATAATCCACTCATGAGTACAGCACCCTCATGATCCCATAATCTTCCAAAAGGTTCAATCCTGAATGCATAACATATCTTGGGACATCCTAGAGCTAAAACATAACAGCTGTCCCTGACCCGCAAAAAGCTCACACCCAGCTTATTATGAAAAATGCATTTAGTCCATCTCTAAGAGTTACCAAAGTCTTAACAATTCTAGTATGGCTGAAATATCCAACTCCAAAGTCTACTTTGAGACTCAAGTCAAACTCTTAGCTATGAGTCCCTATAAAAATCAAAAGAAAGTTAAATACTTCCAACAAACAATGGCACACAGTAAACATTCCCAGTACAAAAGAGGATACCACAGGGATAGAAAGACATGGGCCCAAAGCAACACTGAAATCGACAGGGCAATTTTTAAGTCCTACAGCTACAGCACAAGGGTTACAGCCTACATGGCCTCCCTCTTGGCTTGACTCTTCTTGCTTCCTGCAGTTTTCTCAGCAGATATTCCTGGCATCTCCAACTCCCTAGGATCTCTGTGCCATCTTTGGCTTCAAGTGTTGCACATTCACAGGCTTCTGGCAGAGACTGTGACCTTGTCACATCTTTTTTGCCTGTCTGCCAAAGGCCTCTTCTGTAATTTGCTTGGAAGTCTCCATGACCTCATAACTCTTGCATTCTTCATGCCTGAAAAACCAGTACCAAGGTCTGTCACTAGCTCAAGCAGTAGTCAGGCACACATGAAGCACAGCCTCACTAGCCTCTGCATGTGTGGATGGCTGAACTCAGGGAAACATTTACCTAGGTGGCCCTGAATGAGCAAAACACCTTGGGGCTCATGATTCTGACTACAGAGCTGGCTAAAAGCAGCCAGTAATACTCATGCCATGTCTGGAACAATGGCATGCCTTGAAATGTCCTCCACCTGGTTAATTAGTTCTCAATTTTTAAATTCAGCTACATACAAAGTCTTAAGCATGGAAAAAATGAAAACAAGTCTTTGCCAGTCAGAAAGTTAAACACATGGCCTCTAGTGCAATGAGCCCAGCCTTTACTTTATGCATTTCTGTGAGTATTCTACTTTTCTGCATTCTAACCAGAATCACCCATCAAACTTTACATACATTATACAAGGGATTCTCTAGCTTGCATCTCCAAACCTTTCCATAATCCTCCTCCTACCTGGTTCCAAAGGCTTCTATATCACAAAGTCTGGTATGGTCATGGCAACATCCCATTCTTTATAACAGTGTTCTGTATTAGTAATTTTCTTATTGCTGGCACAAAACATCTGACACCCGCTATTTAAAGGAAGAGAAGTTTACTTTGATTTATGGTTTCAGAGGATTCAGTCCATGGTTGATGGTACCAGGCAGAAAAAACATGGTGAGAGGACCCAATGGAGAAAAAAGCCCAATCCAGGACAATCATAAAGCAAAGAGGAAAGAGAAGAGTTTAAACAAGAATATGCCTTTCTAGCTTAGACTGCCAGCTAACTCTCCTCCTCTGACAAAGCTCCTGTTCCTAAAACTCACCCAGCTATGAACTCATCAGTGGGTCAGTCTACTGATAAATATAGTCTCTCCGTGATCCTGTATGTTCCCAACAGCCCCACCTATGAACACGTGGGATTTTTGAGAGACATTTTATATATAGCCCATAACATCACGCTTGCCCCTGACATGGCTCTCACAGAAGCAAATGTTTAATGAGTCCACCTTAATCCATACCATTACTGCCCAGTTATCTTAACATTTCTTAAGTTTTAACCTCATTTCCTCATAAAAACTAGGGGAATTATCTTAAATAGAGAAGTAAATGAAATAATTTATCTATAATTTTTGAGCTACTGTCTCAATCCTTCAGGTCAACTTCATCAGCACTATAAACTGAATCATAAACTGAATCAAAGACAGATGAGTCTCAATAAAATTTTTATGCTGCATCTGTGGTTTACTTTGGAAATATGTTTCAGGAATCTCACTGAAAGAGCCAAAGCACCCTTGTAGATACTAGGACTCACCAAAATGTAGTCATAGACCTTTCACTGCCATGCTGGAATGGATATAAGGCTAGCAGACTGCTAGAGGGATCAAGCAATAGAATGACCAAGGCGTTGTAACTTATAAGCATTACATGCCTAGTTACTACCTGGTCTCTCAAGTAAACCAGCCAAAGTTGTAACAATTTACTTTGTGTCTACCTTTGTAGTAGTTACAAATATTCCTACCTTCACTTTCAGTTCAGGTACAGTACAGATTTCTGAAAGGAGGCAGAATTCTGAACATCTAGGAAAAGTCTTAGTTTTTTAGTTGTTTTAATGGGGCCAACGTAAGGCTGATAGACTGTGAAGAAAATTCTCCTCAAGAGGAATATTAGCAACAACCACAGCACTGTTCAAACTCCCAAAACTCTATCTATTACCAATTATCCAATTCCTCCTCATTAGAAAGCTATGAAGTAGACAATTTATTGTGTGGTTGACCATTATTCTGATTAGCATATCTGCTACCAAACCTGTAGACTTTCTTCAAATTCTGTTAATCAACCCACTCTATTCCAGAATTAAACTATCTATAACCTTTCTATTACTGTAGCCAAAATATTAAATTTTGAGGAAGTACTAGTGGCTAAACAGGTGCTTTGGCTCCCAGAGAGATTTATGAGATAGTCTTTCTTTCAAGGGAAGCCACAGTGAAGGGACTAAGATTTTGCTTTATTTGCAAGTTAACAAGTTAACCTGCTGACACTTGTTGAATGCTGGCAGGAGCAACAACAATCTCGAGTCAGAGACAAAGAATTTCCTTACTTAGAGCTAAGCAGAATCTAGAGTTTCTGTACTTTCTTATGCCACTTCTGAGCCTCAATTCTTATACGAACATGCAAAGAAAGGGAGGTGTCATCTGTACATGCAGTAGGTTCATTACAGGATATGAACCATGAGCTTATAAACTCATATGTGTTATAGTGATTTTAAATAGGCCTGTCCTTTCTTCCAAACAAAGATACTATATCACCTAAAGCTGTTTCCTATTCAAATGTCCTTGAAATGGCAGTGCCTTCATTCAGGGAACATGGAAAAATGCTAAATATCCATGGAGAATTATCTCTGATCAAAGTCCTAGAATGTTCTGAATAAAATGTAATTGCTATACTATTATTTCACATTTTTAAAATATAGACCTAATTAATTTTTAAAGCCATTAATTACAAAAAATGACCTGATTAAAAAAGAAAACAAATGGAGTTATATTTTTATAGGAGAGTATGCAGAGCAATATTCTGGTTAATTGTAAATTCATGGTACACAACTGTTTCTATTTTATGAGTTACTTTTTCACAGAACATGTTTATTTCAACCTCATTGCACCATGTTTAGTTCTGGCAGAATACAATAATTTCTATTACTAGATTGTGTATACTAATTCTTCAGCATTCAAGATTTCTTTTCTGTTCATCAAGCACCATTTCTAGAAAATATTTCCTTATCATGGCAATTATAGGTCTTCATGTCAAAACATACCTCTCTATAGAAGCAAGACTAATATCTGATAGTCTTAACTTTATATGGCCAGTCTCCCTTCAATACCAGTACACACACACACACACACACACACACACACACTGTCTGTACACCAGTGAACTGAGGGTGAACTGAGAATGAGACAATTGTGTGAGTTTTGTTTGATTTAGTATACCACCTGAAAACCAGTAGACTCTCAAGGGTTATATACTGAGTGGACAGGAGGATGGCTGGATGAATGAAGATTGAGGTGCCTTAATAAAGTCGAGATCCTTATCATCTCATGCTCGGATAAGAGTTTCTGTACAATGTGCATCTCCTTTTTTTTTTTTCATTTCTTTAGTGCTGCTCCACATACAAATATCAGATAATGTCACACTTAAGCATCAAATGTATCATATCACTTGCCTTCTGAAAAAATATTAGTAACGTGTAATAATGTAAAAGATGGATTCTAAGATTTGGCACAGCAATGAAAACCTACACAATATAACCTCATCTAGCACTTTAACGACCTATTAAACACTGCACACCATGCTCCAATATCACTTAGACATTTTTTCTCTGTACTTGCACTTCTCACTGTATTAGTTTTTCTCTCAGTTCCCATTTTGTTGTTATTCAAATCCCTCTCCACTGGCTGTCCATTTGAAGCAAGTTGCTCCATTTGCAAACCTTTCTTAAAAAAATTATCTAGACCAGATCATGGAATCATGGAGTCCTATATACCTCAGACTTCTAAATTTTTATTTTAAATCGAAGCATCCTTTCTGCCAGAACGACTTTGAGCTCCCTGATGGAAGAAACCAGGTTTCCTAGTCCTTTGTACTCTAAGAAGGTGTATGGCAATTAAATAGTAAAATCATGTCTGCAGATTTCAAAACAATTATGACAAGTAGTTGAACATATGAGCTATGACCAAGAAGTATGGTATGTGTTTACATAAAAAATATTACAGTAAAAGACACACTGCTATTGAATGCCTTTAGCTGCATTGTTGTGGCTGCCCTGGATGTCTGGAATTAACTCAAAATGGTTACCTTTCTGGTCTTCTTAACTTTAGGGAAGAGCCAGAAGGTGCACAGTTTGCGATCTGGTGAATAAGGTGGATGAGGACACACTGTAATGTTTTTACATGTCTACGTTTTCACTGGATGGCACTCCTCGCAATCAGCAGCCACAGCATTCTTAATCACACCTCATAAAGACACTCACAAAAGGACTTCCAGAACTGCTTCGGAAAATGGCAAGAGGGAAGTGTGTTCAAAATGAAGGACAGTATTTTGAGGGGGGTTAATGGCAACACTCTTTTACTGCAATACATTTTAAACATTCAAAATAGGTTTTGATCACCCCTTGTAAACAGTAAGTCCCTGAATAACTAACCGAGCTCCATTCCAGGAGAACCATTATAGATTGGATTCGTTGTCTGACAAAGTGAGTCTTACATACCTTTGACACAAATATACAATGTAAAGTATAAAAACCCAAACATACACACAAAAATATAGCAAGTCCCCAACTGCACTGTCCTACTGCACATTATTCCACTGTACAGTAAGCACACAGAAGCAGAACTGTGACAATGTCTAGCAGACATGTGAGTTATACCTGCAATTTGTTCACATCTCAAATGTTCTTAATGTGAGGTCCATTTGTATCTGTGAAAGTTCACAACTTGAATGTTCTTCAGTCAGAGACTTACTGTATATACTTTCAAATGTGAAGAGGCTCTTACAATGACTTTATAACATATTTTCAAATTTTTTCTTTCAGATACATGTTTTAGAGTAGTCATTTTTTTCGTAAGTATTCTAAATTAATTCAAGTCACATTCTTTTTTCTAGGCTATCACATCTGTTTAAAGTAGATTGACAAATGAAATATTTTAAATACCATTTTTCACACGGCTCTCATCAAACAGTAACCAGCAAGGAAAATGGTACTACTTAGCCTGATCTTCTTACCTTAACCAAATCTATTCATCCACAATAAAAAAACAGGTTGAAGCATATGATCTTTAAGATCTCGTATAGCTCTAAATTATTCCTAATTATAAAGTTGATGATAAAAACAATAGTATTTTGTAGTTGTCATGGTGCTTTTACGTTACCCTCGTTCATATTTATGTTCTTCTTTGACTAATTATTCAATAAATTGGTTACTATTTATTTTTGGTAAGGATAAACTCTAGTACACAATTTGAATATTGAAGTTATCCTAATATTGAAATTTAAAATTTAATAAAATGTAAATTACATGTGATATTTCAAGGCATAGGAATATATTTATAAATGAATTCTATTTACATATTCAGTTATAGATTCTAATATAATTAAGAAATACAGAACAAAAAGAGTTAATTCCTGACAGGCATATTATTTCCACATGTCACAATTTGGGATTTAGAAAAGACATTATAGGAGTTATTTTCTGGGAAGATAATGGATTTCTTGAAGCTGGAATACTTTAAAAAGGTTAATTAAATTTACTTGCTCCCACCATCTCTCCAAAAATAGAAGAGATGACCACACAATATATAAAAATGTAAGCAGCTGTACCTTGTACGATGCTACAAAATCAGATTAAAATTATACAGTTATTTTTAGGCGAAGTTTAGGACTGCTTTCTGTTACAGCCTGTAGCTCTTAATTCATAAAGCTTTGTAGCCAGCTAATAAATGTAGCCTTGTGAGCTGCATGAAAATATCTAAGAATCATTAAGAGAAAATGTTAAGCCATTTAAACCAATGTTAATTCTGAGAAATAAATCTGAATAATTGATGATTAAAATTAAATATTCGGGCTGGGGATTTAGCTCAGTGGTTAAAGCGCTTGCCTTGCAAGCACAAGGACCCGAGTTCGATCCCCAGCACCAAAAAAAAAAAAAAAAAAAAAAAAAAAATTAAATATTCTACATCCTGCAATTTCACATACTTCAAACAGAAAATGAAATAGTAAAAAAATAACAATAAACAACAATATGAGCTTTAAATCTGCAGAATCCTTTGCAATCATGATTGAAATGCTGTGCACATAGGTAAAGCTTCTGAATGTCTTTCATAAAAGAAAACAAAAAATCTGAAAAGCTTTTATCCTTGATAAGAATGGTTTAAAAATGGGCTTTCTTAATACAATGTGTCTAATAGGCTAGAAAATACAAACCTTGTGATGTTTGTAAGTACATCTCCCACAAAAGACATACAAGAAAATTGTGAATAATGTTCAATATTACTCTGTAAAATTGAGAAACACAGATGACCAAAAGCATGGGAAATGTGATTCCCTTTAATTTTAATTCACGATCATTACAATTTCTTGAGTCTTTAGTTGTTCCATATGAAAACAAAACCTACTATTTCTATTTAATTTTTCAAACACAGGTAAAAACCGAAATATTTCTATAGTCATTCAGATTTTATTTAGAAATTTTATAAAGTTGCCTTCTTTTACTTATATCCTTCTATGTGGGAAGACTGAACTTTCCA
This sequence comes from Hystrix cristata, assembly GCA_004026905.1. Taxonomy (NCBI): domain Eukaryota; kingdom Metazoa; phylum Chordata; class Mammalia; order Rodentia; family Hystricidae; genus Hystrix; species Hystrix cristata. The sequence continues at coordinate 39,690 of PVJO010001277.1, read as the reverse complement.
GAGAAGCTGCAGATGTGAAAAGACCAGTGTGGGCTATGCAGCAAGATACAGACACCACACTGCCTGGCAAAGTAGCCAAGAAAAATGAAGGCCAATATGGTGGCAGGTGTCTGTGCCAGGTGGCAAAGGAGCCAAAAACCAGCACGTTTCCACAGGTTTCACTACATTTAAAAAAAAAAAATCAATGAACATAAACATTTGATGCGTTTCTTAGGTTTTAAAAATAACTATGTCAGAGAGAACTTAATTATATCGAAAATTACGTCAACTAGAAATCGTAGGATTGCGTAAAACCAAAACTGACAACAAAAGATGTTAGCATATATTTTTTCAGTTTGCATTTAATAAACTGGGGACGTTTTCATTATATGAAATCATTCACAAATTTCAGAAACAATATGGCAATAAAGGTATAAAAATGCAGCTAAGAGAAGGAATAAAATAAAGATGAGAGAGGAAATAAATGAAGTAAAAACCAGAAGAATAATAGAAAAAAAAAAGATTCTAGTAGGTTTTTTTTTTTAAAGCTAAACAAAATTGGCCAGCACTTGGATTAACTAAGAAAAATGAAAACACAAATAAAATAGAACTGAAAGAGGAGATACTAGAACTGAAAAACATGAAAATAAACAGGATCATGAAACTAAACAATTACATGGCAAGAAATTAGACAACAGAAAAGAAATTCATATACGATCAATTGATTTTTTATTCAGACTAATAGATCTAAATTATATTTTTATATAAGTGACTTATCTATTCTTAATACTGGTCATTTAGTATAATTTCTGCATGTTCTCTCTACTTCCTTCTTTAGATAGATTCTGTTTTGTCTGGATATGTTCCTTCACAATTTGATTTTTTTTTTCTGTTTTTCTAGTTGTTATATCTTTAGCATTCCACCCATAATTCTTTCATACGTGATTTATCTCTGTGAAAGGTAATCTTAAATATAAACTTGATTGGTGTGCCAGATTGAGTAAAGTGCACTTCTGTGCATGTCTAGATGACTCACAGATGCGTCCCTGGAGATCATATCCAGTTTCTGGCCCCTCCTCTGGCTGGCTTCTTGCTCTGGATGACATGAGTGGAGCAATTTTCTTCCACCAAGCCCTGCCAGCATGAAGCTTCTGCCTTGATCCAGGTCACCACAGGATGAAACCTCTGACCCCAAATAAACCACTCCTCCTCAATAAACTTTAAATAAATCTCTCCTTAAACCTTAATCTCTCCTCCTTAATAAGCCTTAAATAAATCTCTCCTCCTTAAACTGAAGGTGACAAAAAGATGACTAATGCAATCTCTTATCCCCATGCTTCAAAAAATATGTATCTTTGTGATATATATATCAAGTATCTGATACACATATATAATAAAGAATATAATTAACTTTTTTTTGTATTTTTTCTGCTCTTTGCCTCAAAAGTATATAACCTCACAGTTATTTTTTTAAGTAGTAATGAAATTTAAGAAGTAATGTATTGACTTATAACTATAAAAGTTGAAAAAATAGTGAATTTATATTTCTTTTGGCTTCTCCCCTCTACCTCAAAATTTTGAATTTGTAATTGTTATTATCACTGCTGCTTTATATTAGCAGGAATTATATTTACCTTTGTATCACCTTCTCACAAAGTCCTGACATTCAAGATATGAATGAGTAGGGTTTTGTTTTAATAAAACTATCTTTCAACACACACACACACACACACACACACACACACACACACACACACAACAAATCTAATCTCCACACCTACCCACACCCGCACACACACACAGTTCCCTTTTAAAAGAAACTTGTTCACTCATATCCTGGGTAACAGTCTTATTTGTTGTTGCTGCTGTTTAATAAATGCTCATGAGTATTATCCTGACAGTCTCTGCCAGTTTAACATCTGATTGCTTCTATTTGAATGACAACTAGTGGTATAAAAATTCTCATATCACACTTCCTGTTCCACTGAACTTTGTACCTATTAATTCATTAATTTGTGAAATTGCATCTTCTTTTGTAGAAATCTGAAAATCATTAGGAATTTTTCTGAAGATAATTTGTTTAAGGCCAAAATCTTGTAGACTTCTCCATTCTTGAACTTCATAACAGGCAATGTACAATACTCATTTTGCATCAAATTTCCTTCTCTTAGAAAATTATTTCTTCTCTTCCTCTTCTTTTCTTCTTTCTCTTCTGCTTCCTCTCTTCTTCTCCTTTTCCTTCTCTTCTACCTCCTCTTTATCTTTCTCCTTCTCCTTCCTGTTCGTCCTCTTCTTTGTTTTCCAAAATGAAATACTTATTTGTTTCTAAATACAATTTAAGATGTTTTCTAACCCACTGTCTATTTTTCCCTCACATTTTTGCTGAAATATTAGGAAGTTATGATGATTCTCTTTTACTTTTCAATCATCTTTTTATTAATCTTAACAATTTTATCAAAACCACCTAATGTATGTGATTTTCACTGGCTTGCAATAATGACTGCCTGCCTTCCTCAAAGAACTTCATTTTACAAAGATGGTATTTTATGGTCAGAGGTTAAAATGTTTTGTTTGCTTTGGTTTTGTTCACTTATACATGTTCATTAAACTTTAAATTAAGAGAATTTAGTGATCTCCATTTAGTCTCACTATACTATCACGGAAGACTCCTAGTTTTCCATACATGTTTTCTAAGAATAGCCACTTTTTGGTTCAGTTAGTTAAACTGTTACATACAAAATTTGCAAAATAGCATGGATTCTGCATTTAAATCTACTTTTCACTGTGTTTAATAAAAATCTCAGTAATAAAACTTTTACCTCGAGTGCACTGTTTACAATCCACAATGACATTAACTCCAAGGTGATTAAAATACTGACTTCCTTTGTTTGTAGTTATAAAGGATTATGAATAGAAGTAGTCTTTCCTAAAATATTTACTTGGAAAAATAATTGCAATTTTATATAAGTGAAATAGCCAATGATTAGCAATAACATTATAAATATAAAGTCATGATAGACATTGCTATTACTTCGATGACTCCTATTACCACAGTTATGGTACTGAATAGCACTGCTGGTAACCAAGGCTGAAATCTTTAATAGTACACCTTTTATGGAAATGCTGAACATCATAATATTAGCTTCAAGATGTAACTTTTAGCCAAGACCACTGAGAAACAATAGAAAGAAATGTTGTAGTGTTCATTAAACTATTATTCTATATACTATTAATGTCACAATAATTTATGAAGAACTAATGCAAAATGATAAACTAAATACTGTATCTTATCATACCAAGGTCCTTGTCCACTGCAAAAACCTTTTTATTCACTTATAAATTATAATTATCTAGAAGGAATACTGAACCGTATATTTCTTCTAAACATGGTTTAAAAGATATAATCATTTATTTTCCTATAACTCAGATTTTGTCTCAAAATCCAGCAGCAATTTATATATTTATATTTTTTCTGACTTCAAATATTTGAAAATGGCAAGAATTCAAAGGGTTGTCTTTGTTCAAGAATTCTTTGAATATCCATTTTTATTTGATTACCTTGAGCATTGCATAGAATTCCACAGAGAATTCCACAATGCATCAAATTTAAAAATCAATCTGTGTGTATAATTATTATAAAATTACCACAAATGCTTAAATAATAATGTTTGAACTGTAGATGTTTTTTCTGGATCAAATAGAAATAGGCAAATAGAAGGAAAATAGTAGAAATGTATGTATACATGTGTACATACGCGTATATGTGTGTTTGTGTACATGTATGGTAATATACACATACACATGACACAAATATCCAACACAAATTAGGACTTTCAAATTTAATGTTATAAAATATGAACACTGTATTGATCTTTAGCTCTGTAGTAAAATTATGTATTCATATTATGCTTTAAATATTTCACATAAAACCAACTGAGATTTACCTAGAATCATTTTGCATACATGAATACTAATTGTACGTTTAAGTATATGCTAAACTCCAAATTTTAAAAAGAATTTCCTTTATGATTTACTCCCTGAAGATATATAGGATCCTAACAATTTCACTGATCACAATATCACTTTAGAAGTCTACCCTAGCCTGTCAACACCTTATACATTTTGTCCTGAGGTTACGTTTTCAAAGTTCAACAATGACACTACTTCTTAAAAACGGCCATTCTTAGGTCCTTTATCGTACCATGAGTTACTGAATAGATGGATGAAAAAGTATTTTTTGTTCTGGTTTTACTATTTTTGTTTGAGATTTTCAAAATTTCACTTTAGCCTCTGAGAAAAAAAATTGTTACTTCTGAGATACGGATATCAGAATTATTGCGTGGATTAATGACAATGTATTAGGTCAGTATCATAGTAAAATACTGTTTAATAAATTCAAAGATCCACATTTAATCCACATAATAATGTATATTTACACAATTTGCAATTATCTTGGTATAAATTTATTGATAAAGAAAATTAGTTTACTCATGTGTCTTATAAGCTATCTCTTACATCAAACTATTCATATCACACAGTGTTAACTCAGAAAGATGACAGTTTGGTTCACAGCCATTGGACTGCAGCCCACAAAGTCACACCATTTTACCAAAATCTTCTAGCAAATCCAACCAGGGAAGACTGAGGACTAACACTACAGAAAGTACATAGAACTTTGGTGACCTCTGCAGAGACTAAATGCAGGAAAAGTGGATAAATGGGTGGAAAAAGAAATTGTCAGGAAGAGTGTACCTGGAACACTTTTTAAATTGTGTCTCATTCAAACCTCCTAATAATATAAAACTAAGCTCAGTGGTAGAGTGCTTTCCTCAAAAATGGAAGGCTAGGATTCGATCCCCAACATCTCCCCCCAAAAAACTATAATAAAAATATGATCATTCTCAATAACATCTACCCTTTAGCCTCGCTAAAACAAACAATGTAAGTATTCATTAATGCTTCTCAACCATTTCACTAGCACCATTTTCACATTTTTGGTGATATCTGAAAAATGATAAATGTTTTCCTAAGTTTTAGATATAAGTATAACCAGATGCATTCATATTAAATACACACCATGTGCAGTTTTTCACCATAACTCTCTTCATTTGCTTACTCCCTAACAAGAACTGTAAAGGGTATGAGATTTCACTACACAATATGCCAGTATTATCTAACCAAAACTATGATTGATGAATGGTAACAAAAGATATCAAATTCCTGAGTCAAAGTCAAAGGACTATTTATCACTCTCCACAACAGAAAAAAGTTGAGTGTCAGCGTTTGCATGGGTTCTCTGGGTCCTAATTTCCAGCAGGGTGACAAAAACAGAAACACACGATAACTTCAGATGCAGTGAAATCCTGCACCAGGTGGATGCACCAGAGAGAAATTCTGAGCCTAGAGAACCTGAATCTTCTGAAGTGGAAATAAGCCCACCTGCTCTTGTACTCAGAGACAGCCATTACTTCAACAGACAGTAAATCAACTTGATTCTTGTTCAAGACAAAGATACTCTCTTACAAGACGAACTACTTCCAGAAAAACATCCTTGAAAAGGTGGTCTACAGTCAAACACAGTCGGCGCCTCTACACATAAGGTTGGAGAGACATAAGAGCGCCACGTGGAACTGTCTCCCAACACACCCCAGCCCCACAATACTGTGTTGATTAATAAAGTTTAATCAGTTTTGAAACATCCGTGGTCTTAACCCATTTGCACATAATTCAAAGTTTCTCGGAAATAGCAAAGAGAACGAATAGAAGAAAATAAGTTACAAACTTATTTTATCTAGATATTGTAGAGGAGATGGAGAAAAGAGAGAGGGAGGTGGAGCTGAAGCCTTGATGGAGAATCAGAGAACCCACTGCCCTGCTCTCAGCTGCCAACAGTTACTGACTGCCTGAGGGGCCAAGACCTACAGTAATGTTAAAAGGATTACCACTGTTGTCTCATTTAATCCTCATGCGCGCGCACGCGCACACACACACACACACACACCCATTATTTCTGCTTTGGAGATGAATGAATTGAACCCAATTCTGTGAAATGTCATGATAAAATCTAAATTTAAAAGCAAAATTTTTAATAATTTACTTTTACCCACTGTCACAAACTATTTCTCTACTGTGCAAAGTACAGTATATATCTGAAGAGTGTCCTTGAAGTGCAAAACATATATTGTCATCTTTCAGGATAACTGCATTTTATTCCGTTCACAAAAATTAGAATCAAAATATGTTGAGTGATATCGGCAGAGTCTTGCAGGCCTTCACCTCCATGGAATGAACTATGAATTCACCCATCTGGACAGTTATATAACATAGAAAACTCAACCTATTTTGTTTCTTGTGATTATGGTTCTAGAGTAAATAAAAATGCTGTGATGAAAATAGATCTCTGTAAACAAACTGAATGATTCATGTTGAGTACTACACTGAAAACGTATAATTTATTTCCCAAGGAAAACTATCCTTTCTGCATGATAATCAGATGCATCTTGCTGACCATTAGCGGGGAAGGATGACTGGTTGATGACAGGGACACAACAATGAAGTTCTTTCAACAGAAAGGACTCTTGGACTTCACCAGACAACAAACCGTAAGAGAATGATGAAGCTTCTACATTTTCAGTGTCTCTGGCTTTATAGAACAAACACGTCCTGCACATGTGGATTCTTTTTTATTATCTAAATGTAGAATACCGATTGCACAGTCACCTACCACAAAATACAGCTGAAAGGTGATTTTTACCCTGCAGACTAATATATTCCAGAGGTTACACGCTTAAAATATAAATTCTACAAATAAAGGTGACATACTGTACATAATTTAATGATACATTCCAAAAGTACATAGTGATAACTAACTTTTTATAGTGGAATAAAATTTTGAAATCATTCTATGCTTCGTTTTTATTCCTTATATTGTTTTTATTCCTTATAAATCTCTTTATAAGAATTAATCCTCCTTTTTAGTAACATGGATTAATAATACTCTCCTTGGATAGTCTCTGTTATTCACATCTGATTCTTACTCACTTTTTAGCCTAAACTAGATTATCATCTCTTTCACAAATCCTTTCAACAGCATTAGGCCCTTCACATTTCTTTTCTGAATTCATAATATGCACTGTGATGCTCATCTGCCAATTAAACCTACCACACACTGTGACACAAAATTACTAAAATCATATTTTATTTAACTTTCATGAATTTCACAGAATATATCTCCAACTACATTTTTAATATCTTATAGATAAACTGATCATTTGTAATTCTGTTATCCTCTACATCGGTCTAAGTACGTTAGGATGCAACCAGTGAGCATTTGTTGGTGATCGTGATTAAGTACACCTAACCTGCATCCAGGCCAACAGAGTTCATAATGCCTGTCCCTTGCATGCAGTTTATGATGAACTCAGATTATAGACACTTTCTGCATATTCACGAGTGCCATTGTAAAGGCTTCAAACTTGCTTCATTCCAAAATTTAATTCAGCAATAAAGATATATGTGGACTATCACCTTACTCTCTTTTCCTACTAAAATGTATTTAAAATATATATTTTATATTATTCCACTAATAATTCTCACTACTGAATGTGTTCTGTTTAGATTATTAATAGAAAAAAATTAATTAACATTTATTGAGAACTATTTTCTACTAGTTGAGAAGTGCTTTAAATGTATTAAGTAATACCAAAAATTTCAAATTTCACAGGAGGAAATGTGATTAAGTAACCTGACCAAAGTCATACACGTAGTTGATGGTGCTGGAGGATATAAAACACAGAAGGTATCTGACTGGGTAGAAGCACTTTTTAAGTATATATTCCATTGTACCCTCTTTTTAAAAAAACATAAGTCACTGTAGTTCAAGTTGATGCAATGTAAACGTATATTAGATAAAAGCAAAGAAAACATCCAAGGGAAAATCCTCATTTTGAGGAGATTATTTTACATACATATTATTCACTGTCTTTCAAACACTGTCAAAAATAGTATAATTTTACAAGAAGTTAGTTTTTGCTCTTACAATAAGCTTCAGCTCAGAAGTAATAGTTATCTCAGTAAGGTTCTACTGATTAGGTTTTAAAATCAAGTGAATTCCCAAGAACCTCATATTTTTCTCAGATATTTTATGTAATGCGGATTTAATTACCGGGATAATGGTTTTGAATAGGAAGGGCTGGAGTAATTTTTTTTTTTAATTTCGGACTGAAATATTTTAAGCTTCACTGTTCAAGATTGTTTTTGGTAACTTTTAGAAGCTAAGAATCAGAAAATGCCCTGTTACCCATGACTGTTAGTAAAGGAGCTAACCTGATTGCTGGACTGACCTTCCAAATGACATTGGTAAGATGCAAGTGGAAACACAAATCAAGATTCCTCTAATTTTATACTCTTTATTTGACTTCTTAACAAATGACTGCACATTCCTTTTTAAGCATTTCTACAGCCCCTAGTTACATTCTTCTGTAAGCAAAAACAGCATTAGGAATGGTGAAAATGAAAATCTTTCAGAATCGCGAGCTTTAAGTCCTGGAAAACCTTCCTTTCCTCGTATCTCGAGAGCCCTTCTTTCCTCAAATCTCGAGAGCCCTTCTTTAACACGCAACAGTTTATGTTCCAGTTTGGTTCCTCCACAAAACATTTCTGAATCACAGCCCCTCGGATTAACAGAACGTAAGTCTCTCATAATTTATGCTTTAATTGAAGGGCTTCCTTACACTATTGCACAGGAATCCAAGTATAAAAATTACTTACGTCTACAGTGATATTGTCAAGTGCAATGCTGCCATCAAGTGGGAAACTGGAAGGCTAACCACAGAGAAACAGAATACTAAGCCAAAGTCCTTTAACTAAATGGCCTACACCTGATCTAGAGAACGATAGTAATTATCCATAAAACGATTTTCAAAACCACCTTAGAGTTGATTATTAAGGACTGTTCTACGTATTTTTAATTATAACGCTGAAATTCTGCAATTACATAAAGTTTAGATGACAAAAAAACCTTCCAAATTATTTACTATTAAGTTAAAAGGGGTAGGTTTCTGCATTTTTACAAGACACAAAGCAATTTTTCAATATACCCGATTCTTTCAACTATGTTTGACTGATTGGAATTTTTTTGAAAGTCTATTTATGTATGAATCTTGACGCAACATTATGGTGGAAATATCATGCCTTTAGCATTTCTTGCAGATTCAATATTATTGTTCTAAAATATTATGAGAACTTACTCAAGAAATGAAAAACAGCTGCATGTTTAATGCATGATATTTGTATTGAATAAACAGATGATTTAATAACAAAAACGATAAAACCAAAAATAGTTACCTAGAATTTATTTTCACCTGTATACTTTAAAGTGATCATCTCATTTAATTCTCACTTCAATCTACGAGGTAAACATTGTTATCCTCACTTTTTAAGTGAACAAACTGAAACTTAGACACTTTTACTGGATATTCCACAGTCGGAGTTACTAAGTGTTCAAGGGGAAAAAGTCAGATTGCAAAACAGAAGCTACTAATTGCTACACTATAAACTACACAGCTAATTTTTAAAACACAAACGTACATAGTGATCTATTTCAGGAAACTTCAGAAATAAAATTATTTCATTATTTATCAATTTAAAATAATTATTGCAATCACAATATGATAATTAGCTCTTAAAATAATTATTCCTGAAATTAAAATTTAACCATATAAATTGTGGAATGAAAGAAATACTGTAAAATTTAAAATACTCAGAAGTTACAAAATAGCATAGCTACATAAGTACTAAAAAGTCTAAACACAATGGATGTACAAATTGTCATTGGTGTACTTGAAGTTAGACGAATAATTCATTTTATTGATGAAAACATGGATACATGTAAGGATATGCTTTTATGAAGACGTATGATGTCAAACTGAGTAAAAGAAACAGCTTAAAATGCAAAACATAATGCTTTGTAGTTGCCCAATTAAGAGAACAGACTATTCTGCAATGCCTACCAAATGGGCCAGTTCACAAGTGACAACTGTCAACATGGAAGTAATCTCTGTATCCTGGTAAGGGAATAATTTATATTCATAGTAATTTGCAACAGCTTTCTGACAATCCTAAAGTCCTTGGAAACCTCTTCTCTCCAACTGGTTCAGCAATTGCAGAAACAGGACTACGTATTCCACCACAAAAAAATAGGCATCAAAACAGACGTCAAGAACCAAGGTGATTTTTCTTTCAACAACAGTGTTTCACAACATATAATTACACAGAGAACATGACATTTGTGCACATGCTCTATGCTTGCCAGAGTACACTGGAAAGACAAGCTTCAGGGCTTTAACACATACCTTCCTATCTCAGCCTTCCCACCTAACTGGAGCATGGAGGAATCTCGCTGAGTTAATCTCTCTGAAATATGGAGTTCCTCACTGAAAGAGTGTATTGGTATTTCAGTATATATATACATATATATATAACTTACATATAAATTTTAATAACCATACATGACTACAAAAATTAAATAATTATAAATTGCATGTGAAGCAGAATACTGATACAACATAAGTTAAAAATCTGTGCTAGTTTTACAATAAGAATGTTGGTTAAATTAAATAATTTAAATCAGACCGCTACCTGATCATTTCTTTCTTTCCTGTAATTTATTACTAGTCTCTGCTTTCTAAGAAACATACCTCTTTAGTAAATGGAAAGATGTGTTCCATTATCCTAAAGAATTTTGTTGCATGAGAATTGCTTTTAAAGAATGACTTCATTTTTTGGATAATTTAATAGAGTAGATAAAGCATAATATAGGGTGCTAAGGGGTTAAATACCTTAAAAGCTTAATATTTAAGCAGAGATGAATTACTAGTTAAAAACCACCACCATCACTACAAAAAACTAGAGAACAGAATGCAGACACAGAAAACCCAAATTTTGGAGTTTAGCAAAATTTCTAATAGACGTAGACTCTTCCCACTGGAAAGAAAATCAGAAATTCTCTAAATTCTATGTGAAAATTTCTGTGGCCATAAACTATTTCATTGTTAGAGCATTTAAAAGAACAAGAAAATAGACAAAAATATTCAGCACAAGAACCGTCAAATAAAAGGCATTGATACCTTTATTATCCCCAGACTTATTGTTATAATTCACAAACAAAAACTGTATAAAGTATACAACACGATTTGATATACATGCATTGCAAATTCTTACCACAATCAAGTTAATTAACATATCCATCACCTCACATAGTTACCATTTTGTGTGTGTGAGAAGACTTAAGATCTACTCTCTTAGCAAATTCCAAGTATGTATTACAGTATTATTGATTACAGTCACTACACTGTATACATAGTTTTACTAAGTCAAAATTTATATCCTTTGATTAACATCTTCCCATTTCTCCAACCCTCAGCCTCTGGTAACTGGGAGTTTTATGCCTCAATTTAATATTTTTAGGTTCCACTAATAAGATCATATTTGTATTTCTGTATCTGTGTTTTCCGTTGGTCATTCTGTCCAGCACAGTTCACGTAGCACAATGTCCTCCACGCTCATCCACGTCATCTGGAACGGCAGGATTTACTTCTCTACATGGCTGAATCATATTCCACTGTGTGCGTGTGTGTACACGCGCGCATGCGCATGCGTCACATTTTCTTTCTTCTTTCACTTATCAATGGATATTTTTAGATGGTTTTAGATCTTAGCTTCACGGATAATCCTGCAATGAATTTGAGGGTATAGATATCTCTTTGACATACCAATTTCATTTTTTCCATATATATCCAGAAGTAGAGATTACTGGATCATATAATAGTTCCATTTTCACTCTTTTGAAAAACTGTCACCTTGTTTTCCAGGGCTGGACCACTTGTCCTGGTGTGGTCACAAGGGCAGGAGCTATCTGGCTGCCCTCTGGAGAAGGAAGTGTCACTCCTACCGAGAAGAGTGATTCGCCTGCAGGGTGTTGGAACTTGCCTCTGTTTGTTTTCAGGGGTTCTTCCGTTCCTCCGAACGAGGCCCGAGCCTACCCGGCTGGCGTTCCGTTTCTAGGATGAAGTCAGACTCACGCCAGGATCACATTCATCTGTTGGCTGTGGGGGATGTGAAATGCCATTCCTCTGTGCCCTTCTTCCAGTTCTGTGATCTCAAACCAATTCTTTATACATCTCCCAAGATTTTCTTTGGTTGTCACTTTCATTATTTCCAGGGTTTATAATTATACTTAGCAGGGAGAAACAGAGGAAGATAGATCTTTGCTATGCTCTGTAAATTTATTCCCTTTCAGTACTTTTTAATCTTCAAATCTGAAAACATAGTTATTTTTAAGTCTTTCAGAATTGAAATTCAATATTATTAGAAATAAATATAACATTCTGTCTGGTCCCATCATTCTTAAAACTCAATTTGCAACATATTTCCATGTGCCTTCTTAACTGTAGCAAAGCTATGCTACTTCAAATTCCAGAATTTCCAAGAAACATATCAGCCTCCCAAAAGCTATGCCCACATTTGAGGTATAGCTCCAGCTGCCCAGTCCTCGGGAAGAAGAGCAGAAAAGGAAAGATCGCCTAGCTCCCCATGGCTCGGTTCCTAGGACAGGTCTGCATATTACAGCTTATCAATAACTGCTAAGTGATCACAGATAATGTTATCTGAGCATCCGAAATGGGGCTGGGGAGGGAGTTAGCTAAAGAAAATATTATTTAAAGAAACAGAGATCCTCAAAAATTATTTAAGTGAGTGCCTGCTACTATTGTTTTTCTTACAGCTCCATAATATTACCTCATTTTATTGATTTAAAAAGTCATTCAAAATTCCTTGAAAATTCCACATACAGTGATGCTGCCTGTTATCACTGTATCTTCATATTTTCATGAAAAACTAGATTTAGAAATACGCTGCTCATGAACTATGAATACTGAGAATATGGGAAACTTTGAGCTTATCATTAAAAATTAGTTCTTACTGCTTAAAAATATTGAAAACCAGAAAATGTAAAATGTTCCAACTACAAATCTGTCACCAACACAATATTTTTACATATTATTATTGCATATTACATACATTATTACTAGTTTTATGCAGAATTTCTTATACAAACATAAGGATCCAACTCAAAATGTGCAAAAATATATAAGACAAAGAAACTGTGTTTCATTACTGTCCCATGCTTTCCACTAAACAATACATTTTTCCCCTTTGGTGCCAACCTTACTACCTCTTCCTTTTGTTTTTTTCCAGTAATAAATAAGCACGTATCTTCTTCAAATAAAAGACAGTCGAACATATTCATTGAAAAAATCAGTTGCTTTTCTGTCTGTATAGTATTTTTGTCATTATAGAATTTTTATAGAATTTTTGTTATTTTTACAAATGGATTATGTTCCATTTTTAAATACTCAAATTTATTATTTATTTCATTTTTCAATTGTGATGTAATTAGATCTTTTTTAGGAATTTTGTATGTGCTGTTACAGTTTTTTGTTGTTTTGTTTTTGTTTTTGTTTTTGAGGGGGTGCTGGGGATCAAACTCAGGGCCTTGCACGTCTTAGGCAAGCATTTTACCAGTGAGCTAACTCCCCAATCCCCATTACAGGTCTTTTATAGATCTACATTTTGCCTCTCTAAAATTCATTTTTATATAGTCATAATAAAGAAAAGACACAACTTCAATTTTTATTCCAAAGAGTAGCAAGATATCCCAAATCCTTTATTAATGTATCTTTGCCCACTGATTAGAAAATCCACCTTGATTTTATACTGAAATGTTCTGTATCTTTAAATATTTTACTTTTAAAATTTGTTATATTGATAAAACTGATTGTAAATACACCACCAATTTCTGTAGCTTTATATTTTAACGATTTAAAACAGCACCACTTTTAATTACTGTAGTTTAATATCTTCTAATATTTTATAGTACTAGTGACTATTATTCTTCCCTTTGAAAAGCTTCTTGGCTATTTTCTTTGTTCTTTTTTTTTTTTTTTCCTAATGTATAGTTCTTTGTAAAATCCATTGATATTTCCTTCCATTGCAATAAATGTTTAGACTAACTCTGGAAACTTAATATCTTTATAAAACTAATTATTTTTATTGAGGAGTAGGGTCTACTATTATTGCTTCAAGACTTCTGTATCTCAAGATATTTTTAGTTCTTTGAAATCACTTTGCACATTTCATGTACAGTTTCCTGTTTATTTTCTTGTTTCTCATGCTAATATAAATGGGGCTTTGTTTCCATTAAATATTCCAAATGATTTTTATTTGAATATAGATCCCAAATAATTTATTTCTGTACATTAATATTGTATATTGCCATAATAATTGAATTGTCATTTTTATTTTTATTTTTATTGCTTTTCAAATGACTTTTCTATGTAAACAATTGCATCATTAGCAAATAATGTTTATCTCTTTCCAAGGTTTAAATCTTCATCTTGTCCAACTACACTGCACATATTTTTAGAATAATATTAATAGTAGTCATCATCAAGATATCAAGATCATAAGTCCCTTACTCCTTGCTGCTGTGAGGAAACATCTGTGTTTTTTGCCGGAGTGTTGCCAGTAGTACAAGAATTTGCTCACAAGTTTCTTAGAACTCCCCCCAAAACTCTGCTGGGTTTACCAATCTCCCCTTTTGTCTATACACATTCTTGAATGTTCACTTCACTTCCATCTACTCTAGGAGACTTTCTTTAGTTCTTCTACTTTGCAGGATCACTATCAGTAGGACCTGATAGCATTCATTTTTTTAATATATTTACTGATTTTTCCATTATCCATTAATTCTATAATGATGGTCTATCTACCATGAGCCAGGCCATGAATCGGGTATTTTAGTTTTAAAAACTGAAATGGCATCATCCTCTTCTTCCAGAGGGTAGTGCCTAATGGACAACACAAATATGCTTCTCTGTGTGTGTGTCTCTTCTGTTTATGATTATGGACCCTGGCTTGAGACAGTGTAGGATTTTTAACTTTTACCACTTATAGCACCTTGAACAATGACTTGACTTCACTATACCTTGTTTTCTTCACATGATTTAAGGATGCGCTGCACAAAGGTTATATACGATGATGATTACACGGTTCTGAACACAGGACCAGAACAGCAAGAAGCTAGGTTACTGTTATAACTGTAACCATTGTGATAATGAATAGAGTTGAATACAACTAGAGGTTCACAAAAAATAGGATAAGAGACAAGAAGAATTACAGTATTTCAGGAAAACATGTAGTAATGGTTGGAAAAGAAGAAAATGAGATTAGGAGACAGATGAGCATAAAAGGTATTAAAGGACAAAGAATTATGGAGGAAGAAAATGTATACATGAGATGACTAGATTATATATTTAAGAATATGGCATGTGGACAAATGAAAAACAGTTCAGTAGATTAGAACTCACTAACAGGACACAGCTGGGAAGTGGACTCCAGAACAGGGATGGGCAACAGTGTGGAGCTATCAACAACACAAACAGCTCGCTGTGGCATATGGGCCATAGATTCACCACCACTCCTCCAGAACTCCATGCTTCAGAGTCTCCATTCTAGTCCTTCAGCATTAACCCACATATTTGTTAAATTATAGTATAAAAGTAAAAAGAGTAATTTCGTAACTACAGAGTAAGTAACGATCTGAGCTAGAAAGTCACATACTTACTTTGTCCACGTCCCCAGTGCAGACTGACTTTCTGTCTCTCACCCACACAAGAGGGAGTCCCCACAGCCTGAACTCAGTGTATTCTTAGAGCGGAAGGCAGTAGGGTCGCATGTAAAGTGGAGCTCATTCTTTCAAGGCCATTAACTCCCAGTTACCAAACTCCGAGTATACTGCTAGCCACACATATAAAGAAAAAATGATTTACACTTTCTAAAATCTCATAGATTAACAGGAAAATACACATACAGACAGAGTTGTGTTTTAGGTAGTTAAAATGTAACTGACTGCTATGAGGATGGTCACTTTAGACTGACAGTGACAAGCACGCTAGTTTGTGAAGAAAAGATACCTGCAGTATAAGGACACTCATGCAGTATTTCATATATCCCCATAAGACAAAGTAAAAGGCGCACTTGACTTTGCCTATGAAAAAATTAATGTTTTAAAATGAGCACATACTAACATTTATATCTGAGTATTGAATATTTTAAAAATTGTACAATAATCAGTCTTCCAAAGTGAAATTAGTTCCTCACAATGAGTGATGAAAAATTAAAAAATAATTTCTAGACAAATCTGTCCTATTATTAACGTTTTTGCTTATTCCAATTATTCTCTTTAGTGAAGCTGTAGTGTATTTTAGCTTCAGTAGAAAGCCTAAACAAATGTAAAATTTAATGAAAGCTACACAAACAAAAGTAAATTTCTTTCCTTTACCTTAAAACAAAGACCCTTCAGAAAGATCAAGACAGTAAGAGCTTGAATTCCTTTATATAAGGCACAGAAACAGTCTTATAAAAATCTGATCTGGTACACAGGTCAGGATTTCTGTTTCTTCTATTCAAAGCAATATATTATCTGAATTATATATATTATATAGCCTGAATTAAAGGCTATTTGGAATAAATATAACTTTTTTTCCAGAGGTGCTGACTGTTTACATCATAGTTTTTATTGACTTACAATATTACAAAAAATAAGCATGAAAACTCCAGCAGTTCTTTGTTTTTCATTATCAAGTCAAACTAAATAGACTGCTTTCTAGCATAACTGGAACATATGTACATGAAAGTATAATACATTATCTGTAAGTGTGTCACAAATATAGACATTCATTGACATACTTAGAGTTGAGTAATAGTAAATTATGACAACGTTAATGCTTTCAAATAAAATTTCATCTAGTACATCGAAGTTCCTCCTACATCTAGACCAAAATGAAACATTATTTGGTAATGGAAAGTATTCCAAATTTAAAAATTCTTAGGTTTAGTATTTAAATTAAAACTCCTGTGGAATTATATTGAGTACAATCTGTGATTTTACAGACACACTATCAGTATTATTGAAATATCACATAATTATAAAAATACTACAAATAAAATTATAAAGTATGAATCCCCATAATATTTTTTGTAGTATAGAAAGAGGAGACAACTACATGGTGATAAGTAGTCAGTACATAACTAACTGAATTGTATAAAATCTGGATTAAATATTAGGGATATACATAATTTCAAATATATTTTATATCACTGTGTGTCTATATATGTTAAAGCATAAGATTCCTTTGTTATAAACTGCTATCTCTACAAATTTTACAAAGCATTTTTAATATTTCAGATTCTGTCACACCAGTGGTTTGTAGCTCCTGTTATTTGGACTATTTTTTTAACTTCATAAAAATACTTAAAGGGCACTTCATATGGAGAAAGCAGTGTGAGCATAGATATAGTGGCATAAAAAGGCAAGATCTTAAAATACATTAAGGAAGGAAGATACGGTTAGATAACAAGGAGGAGGAGAACAGGGTGGAATGAGATACAAAGACAGGCTGGCACAGAGCATCTCTGCCAGGGGCGGGGGTGTGAACTCTCTCTGAACAGTAATGGTCAACCTCTGAAATAGTTTAATCAGGGAGATGGTGTAAGATTTGTGTTTTATAGTAATTACTCTGTCTCAGCCTGGCGTGGTGGCGCACTCCTGTAATCCCAGAACTCGGGAGGCTCAGGCAGGAGGATAGCTCCAAGTTCGAGGCCAGCCTGGGCTACATAGTGAGTTCAAGGCCAGCTTTCTGCATAGCCAGACCCTGTCTCAAAAAAAAAAAATAAGAAAAAAAAATAATTACTCTATCTCAATGAAGATGGCTACAAAGGTGTGGACAGACTTTATAGGAGGCTTTTAATTTAACCCACAGGGAAAGGATGTGGGTGCTTGGGGAGAAGTAAGAGTCACATACCTTTCTCATGGCTGAATTTTGTTGCCCTTAGCAAAAATTCAGTTGATGTTTTTGTTTATTAGGTTTTGTTTATCACATGATTGAAAGTTCATCTCCCAGGAAGAGTTAATAGTATCTTCCATACTAAAATATTGAAAAATTTATTTCAATTTTCATACCACATATTTTCAGAGACACATTCTCATCAACTAATAACCTAAAATGTGTTTTATGAAGTATCACATTGAAAAGGATTAGCAACAGCATCTAAAATATTTTTGTTAAAGGTACTCTTTGCTTAGCATTCACCAAAATAAAGGACATATTTTTACTAAAATTTTCCAACCCAAAATATTAAAACTGAAGAAACACACATAGTATCCCTATTTCTGGAAGACAACTCAATCTCTATCTGCTTCTTCCATTCAAATACTTTGCTGGTAACATGCTACTGAATGACTTCACCCTCTGTGGTTCTGTCATTACATTCCTACATATATTCCTTTTAAATATTCTTCTTCAAGGCCAGCTTATAGGCAAATGCTTAAATATTACTCTCACAGGTGAAATTATATTCAGTTCTAAGATGGTAAAACATGTGATATGCCCAAACAAAACATGTTTTATTCCTCCTCTTCCTCTTCTTTTTTCCTTTCCCTCCTGCTCTTCTCCTCTTTCTTTCTCCTTGTATACCTCTTTGTATGCCTCTTCTTCTTCCTCCCTTTCTCTGTATCTCTTTCTCTTTCAATCTTTAGCAGATAAAGAGACTATGAAACGCAAGACTTATGAACGATCTGACTGAGATTAGTCAAATGAATAATATGAAGACTGAACATTATATATATATAAATTTTTCTTACACAATGAGAAAGTGGTCTAATTGATTACATTCCGTACAAATAACATATTTAATGAACACATGTTTTACTTTGTCAGCCCCATTTTATTCTTATTTGATTATACCTACTAGTATGTTCATATTAGTATGTTCATGTACCAAGAAACGAATTTTAAAAGATGAACATTATACAAATAATTGCAAATAAACATAATCAGAACTTTAATAAAACTGAAAAAACACATTTTCTTGGGTGAAAGCCCAGGAATTAAATCTTGAAATACTATGTTCAATGAGAAAGTTATTCGTATGTCAAGAATATTTATTTATAAAGATGAACAAATATAAGGCAAAATGAAATTAAACTGGGTTCAAATAACGTGCCTGGACGCAATAGCAGGTGGAAATATTTAAAGTGAAGACAGAGATGAAGGCTACTACAAGAGCCTAAGTGAGGTTTCCTAACAACTTCGCATTTTATTTAGACTCCCTTCAAATTGTGGTAAAGCAATATGACACATTTTGTGTTATGAAAAAACTCTATAACAATCTAGACTATATTAAAGAGGATCAAAACTAACAGGTGAAGTCTCATTTGAATGCTACTTCAGTTACTTAGGTGGTAAATAATGTCTACTGAACTCAGGTAATGGCAAGGTGAATGGAAAAAAGACATATAAAAGTATTCATTCAGAATCTGTATTATTAGGATTTTAAAATTAAAAGGGTAGGGAGAATTAGTTTGACAAAGAGAACCGATAAGAGCTCTAAGAATACAGCAAGAGAAGAAAGTCTGCAAGATAATTGGGATGGTCCATTTGGAACACAG
Source organism: Hystrix cristata (assembly GCA_004026905.1). Lineage (NCBI taxonomy): Eukaryota > Metazoa > Chordata > Mammalia > Rodentia > Hystricidae > Hystrix > Hystrix cristata. The sequence goes on along the minus strand of PVJO010001277.1, from coordinate 20,144 downwards.
GAAAGGCCATATACCCGAAAGTCACAAAATAAAGAAGTTGACCTGAAGATAAAAATTTTACTGTCTTGAACTAAGAACTGAGGCAGATTGAATCATTCAGAGGAAAATGCACTGAAAAAGAAGAAAAGTGCCCCAAATGCAATGGGGAACATCAGTACCTAAAGAAAAAGCACAAGTAGAGGAAAACTGAGCCGAAATGAGCAAAAGACTAAGAAAGAATACGATGGTGTGGGAACCAAACATTGTGTTTTCAGAACAAAGGAATCATCAGAATATAAAACGACAGATAAGAAAAAGATAATGAAGTTCTCTAATGGTAGCAATGAAAAGACTATGGACGTTCTTCACAACAGTAATTTTCTCAACAGGTTGGAATATAAAAAACTTATCAAGTAGAGAGTATACAAGCGAAAATAAGAATATACTTCCAAGGTGATTAATAATGAAAGGAAAATAAGAAGTAGGATGGCAATTACAAGGCACTTGTACTGTTTCTTTCACTTGCAAATGAGATTCCTAACTAATACTTACCTCTAAAACTGGGGTGAAGGAAGTGATGCTGAATGTAAAAATAGAGATTTACATTTAGGAAGTTATCAGAGGAAAGGAGCAAGTTCAACTTCCGCAATCTTCATTTGCTCTATGGAAAGAAAGGCAGAAAAGGTGACCTTCCAAGAACAGAGGATGAGGTAGAGATGAAGACAGTCAATGTCTGAAAGATTTACAGTGAGTTACTAGAGACCATGTTGATGAGAGATGTGAAATTATTGACAAGGTGCTAATAAGAACAGAAAAGGTGTGGTGCTCTCCTTGTATGTACTGGTTGCAAATCGCTGTTTCCCCTAGTATTACATTCCCACATCAATTACATTGTTCTCACTCATTCTCAGCTTCACATTGTATTTTCTGGACTAAAGAATCTGGAAAATAAACACATTCTCTGGTATATCCTTACCTTTCAGATCACTAATTTTAAATTTAGGCCTTACACAATGTCTGTATTTATTTATTATTTTCTACCAAGAACATGTATTGGTACATTGTATACATAATGATCATAATCAACATGGTTATTTTGTACCTGTACATGATATATCTAGGTTTCCTCCCCTCTTCCCCACCCCTCTCTTCCATTCCCCCATCCTTCCCTATTTGCAGCAGGTTTATTTACAGAAAACGTCTGTATTTAAAAGAGAATAGCTGGGGATTTAGCTCAGTGGTTAAAGCACTTGCCTTGCAAGCACAAGGACCGGAGTTCGATACCCAGCACCAAAAAAATAAAAAAATAAAGGAATAACTGGTTTTCTTACTTTGCTAGTAGCCCCCTGACAATTACTTCTGGAAGTAAAGACGATCTTGACTTTTAGTCCCTCCACTGAATAAAGATCACTGCCGTCTAATCCACCAAATCCCTGAATTGTAAAAGTTAAGCATCCTTTAGCAAAATATGCTTTAAAATATCCTAAGGTTCTTTCATAGCTATTATTTCTGAGTTTCATTTAATCTCCATAATTAAAGCAGATTTAGGTCCAAAAAGTATTATTCCCAAATAAAAGAATATGATCCATTTTGAACATATCAATTTTATTTGGCACAATCATAAATCAGACTCAGCCTAGAAAAAAAGAAACTGTATTTAATGTCCAAACGGCATAACAGCCATGTTAAAAAGTTAAACTTTCAGGCACTCACCTTAAAATATACACATATATGACACAAAATATCCTATTTTATTTGACTCTTCTGGACTATTAAAAAACGTAACAAAGAAGTATATTTGGATTCCTTGTTGATGAAGTAAAAATACGTTTTTGGTTTCCTTAATCATTTTATCAAAGAATATTTTACTGGAAAATGTTCCTGTGGACTTACAAACTCACAGACACAAATTCATTTGCTGTGTTACTGTTAAGCATCATTATCTGATTTATATATTTTCTAAACCTTATCAAGTTAATGTTACGGATAATTACAAACAAGAAATAATTTCATCCAGGAAGAACCTAACAAAATTCTTATAAGATCAGAGAGATAAGCACTTCATCGAATAACACTTTCAATGATTTTACTTCAGGATGCAGCAGTTATGATGTTGTGCTAAAAATCTGTATTTGAGGATATAGCTATTTCAGCTGATCTTTTAAATGCACTGATTTTCAAAAAGAGCACAAAATTATCAGTCCTATAATGACAGCAACAGTCCTCAAAATTGTGTTCTATTGGGAGCAATTTCAATTTCTCCCACATTATGTCATAGCTGCCTTTACAATGAAAACCCACCGCAGTATTCGGGTCTTGATTCTTTTGAACTCACATGTTAGAAAGTACAGTATATTGTAAATTAGTTTAAAGCCTATTGGTACTAAGCATGTTCAGTCACTTGGTCAAATTTTGTAGGTTCCAGTTTAATGCCTGAATCCTAGATGAACTGAATAATCAGCCTGACAAATGCCACTAGACTGAATTGTCCATAACGCTCTGAAATGAATGAATAACTGAAATTAACAATGAAATTTTAAATTAATGGAAATTGTAATTTGAATGATACTAGTATTTCCAAGACTTATGTATGTCTTATGGAAATGGTCAGAAATAAAAAAGTAGAAACCTATTAAACTGCTAAAAATTGCCAAGTTGTAAAGCACAGAAAATTGTCATGTTAAAATAATTGAATTACCAAGAGTCCAAAGTTACAAATTATGCAATATGCACCATAGCTGATTCAACAGCTTTTAATTTTTTCATTGCTTTATAACTGCCATAATTATACTTTCCCTTGAACCCATAAACTATGCCAAAGTGTCTAATTTCTAAATGTTTTAAACTAGCACAAATTCACAAATGAAATTCAATTTGACAGAAACAATTTGAGTTAGGAAGCAGCTTTTTCTGAGTTTTTTTTTTTTAACAAAGTCTCTTTCATTAAACAGGAATTTTACTATAAAAGAACAAAGGAATAAAACTACCCTTGCTTTTAGTGTTTAAATATAAAAGTACATAGGTGTGTTAGAATACATAAATAGAATTGAAACCTCACAATCATGCATCAGGATGAGTAAGATAAGTCCTTCCATCACTTGCAAAAATTCAGTCCCCCATTGTGAGGCTCAAGGGGAAATTAACAATGTAACTCAGTACTTTGTAAAAGGCCCATTTTAGCCAGGTCCTAGTCCAGCAGCATAAGGGAATATACTAGCAGATGAATTTTTAAGTTGTTACTGAGAAGAAAATATAAAATAACAAACATTTACTACAAACTGTTAAACCATCTCAATTATTCATTTTTTTCTTCTACTTATTCAAAATGTATTCCAGGCCTTCTTTACATAAGGCCCTGTTTTGGGCAGTGGGAAGAATAGTCCTCCTAACCAGAGAAACTCGATCTTGTGAGTCCCTCTTTAGCTGTCCAGTCTTTAGCTTGCCAGGTCCGGAGGCTGTATGTCAAACTGCAGCACAAGGTCACCAACTACTGTGGCTGGACGGTGCTGAGATAAGGCAGGCACAAAATGTAGTGCACAGAACTTATCCTAGGGATTCTTTTGCTTTTGCTTTCTGCTCTTTACCTCAGAGCCCTAAAAGATCAGTAGCTTAGCAAAGGAAGGCTGGCAACTTTTGTAGTGCTATAGCCTGTAAGAGATCCTCCACTCCTTTAGCGACCCCGAATCAACCCACTTCGTTGCCAACCTGGGTTGTCGGAGTCATTCTTTGGCCTGGTGGTGCTATCTAATTCAGAAGCAGGCATTTCTTTACATCTCTCTGGAAAAGTCATGGGACATGGGCCCAGGAAATTTTCCACTTATTTATTTCAGGATATTTTATTTTAGTACGGAGGGAGCTTAACAACAAATGGGTAGATATGTGTCAACTAGTGAGAAGGGCTACTGAGAAAAACAAAACAGGATAATAGGAATTCAGAAGGATAAAACAGTTGCTGCTATATACAGAATTGTTAGGAAGGACCTTGTTAGGAAGGAACTAATAATGATAAGGTGATACCTGAGCAGAAACCCAAAGGAAATCAAGGAAAACAACATGCAGCAATCTGAAAGAAAGGTATTGCAAGCTGAAGTTGGAAACGGCTTGCCAAGTTGGAGAAAAATTAAGGAGGACAAAGAAGCGAGGGGAGTGAGCAAAATCTCAAGTAATAGAAGGCAACTGGAGCGTGGAAGGAAGAAATGGAGACATTTTAGGCAATGAAGGCCACTGTGAGGGCTTTGGTGCTTCCCTGGGTAGGTGAGAAGTCAAAGGACAGTGTTAAAAATGGACACAAAATAATTCGGCTTCAACAATAAGAGGCTCACTCGACCATCCACGAAGGCAATAAACCAAGAGAGCAAGAGAGAAACAGAAACAGGGACCACATCTGGGTGGCTACTGCAAGAATCCAGCCAGGAGCAGGGCAGGGTATCTGGCAGTGACAGTGAAAACTGCTCAAATTCTGTATGATTTAAGACAAAAGAAAACGAAAAAAAGAATCTGGGAATAAACTGAATTTGAGTTCTCAGAGAAGGAACAAAAGCAAGGATGAGTTCATACTTAGCAGAAGTGAAAGGAACACAGTCAGAAACTGGATTTACCCAACTGGACTTCTACAGAAATAAAACAACTTTTTTCTCCAAGGGATCATATAATACACTAACATATGGTTAATTTTATGAAAATTATAATAAACATTTATCCGGAGCAGCACACACTGATACAACATGTTATTTATTCTACATGTACAACTTTCCTCAGAATTCACTGTAGAAATTAAGATGTCTACCAGGAATACACTCTACAAAATGACTATTTTTATTCCTTTAAGTTGTTCTGATTTGGACTTTGTTAGGAAAATATAATAATAGGCAGTACACCACATGTGAAATAGCGGAACAGCAGAGAACACAGATATAACAAGAGACAGCTCTGGTCACCATCACTGCACGATACCAAAAGTATGGTGATTTTACTTGAAGCAGACAGATAGAACAACTCCTTTAAATGGCATTTCTCAGTATTTCTTGAATAAGTGAAAGTGCAGAGCCAGAAAGTAGTCGATTGAAATTAGGCTCAAAAAACACTGATTAACTGAATGCTATAATTAGGCACTAGAGTGGGATAAAACAATCAGTATGACTCAAAGCCCTTCTTGCAAGGTAAGCAAGATGAAGACCTGTATTTCATGGTACAACATGGCAAGATTTGGTATTTTACTTCTTTTTCTTGTGTAAGCTGCAAGAGAATAAAAATTGCTATGCAATTCTTGTTTTGTGTTTAAAACAAGACACAAATATAACCACAGATTTGAAAATCCAAAAAGGAAGGATGTAAAAGGAAATAGCAGCAGAAAAAAGCTGAAAGCAATCAGAAAACTATTTTTTAAAACACAGTTAAAATGTTCTTTCATTCCTGACCACTGAGTTCTTCATGAAGAAAGTGAGCACAATCAAGCTTCCTAAAGTTCAATATTTGAATTTGCTGCAATTATTATGATAAGAACCTGCATAAACTTGTAACAATGAAGTAAGCTGGATGCACTGTAAATAAGAAGCTTTGTGCTGAAAATTTTACTAAACTAGTTTATAGCAGCATCTCAAATTTAAAAATGAACCACAGTTTATAAAGGAGTTACACACGCCTTCAGGGAATCTAGTCTAATCCCTAATCTCATAGAGAAAAATAAACAGTTCCACTACAGCTAATTTATTTGCTCATTTAGGGTTTACTGCATACCCAATAACCGCAAGGTGATTCATTCTGTGATTACAGTGATGATCATGAAGTGGTAATAATATTACTGCCCTCATCGGGCCTACAGTCTAGTGGAGGAGAATGATATCACCAAATAATAACTCTAACAAATGTATAATTACAAACTAGGATACAGGTACTGAAGAAATAGGATGAAGTTTTATAAGAGTCTGTAAGTTAGCAAATACAATGTAAGGTGACATACCTAGTTGCTGCAATCTCATAGATAATTTATTTATAATAGACAACCAGGAAAAGGGTATCATCCTATTTTAAAATATCCTAAAGGATCTTAATATTTGAAATACTTGTAGAGTACTAAGTAATTATTCATCATCTAATATAGGTATATAATAGCATTAAATAACTAATACTTTTCAAAATTCATAGTGTCATGAAGAAAGTCCTCCACTATCAAAAAACTCAAACTCCAAATCAAGAGCATTCTGTGCCTCTTCTCTTACAGTGGGAATTAAGGACACAGACTCTAGAGTCAGATTTTCCGAATTGAAGTCCATCCCCTGCTTATTAGGTATATGAGTTGAACAAGTTACTTAATGTTTTTGTGCTTCAGTTTTCACACCTGTCAAGAGGTTACCAATTCTCATAAGAAATGAAGGAATGAATGAGTGACATATATAAACCATCAGTGTCACAGAAGATAAAAACAGACAATTAAACTGGTAGACTTTAAAGAGGGTTTCATTTGAGAAGAAAGATTTGTATCAGATACTCAGGAAAAGTAACAAAGGGTAAGTGAAGAGATATGCATGAAATCCTGGGAGGGACAGATAACAGGATGGACCAAAAACCAAAGCCTCAATTGAATATGACACACTTTCAAAATAATGAGAAAAAAAGTAGAAAAGTACAATATGAAAATCTGCATCATCATTTATTTCAGGATATGAAAGATTTCCTGATATTCTTTCAGATTCCACATACAACTAAACTTTGAAGCACTACTCACTTCCAATGACATATCCACATGAGGCCTATTATTTTTCAAAAAACCATATATTACAGCAAAGTGAATGCAAAAAACAGATATGAAATCCCAGTCATTCTCTAGTAAACCAGAAAATAAAGATATTTACAAAAAGGTAACACAATGTTACTATTCTCAGTAATTTTTGGTTTGGAGAAATACAGATATTTTTCATAAAATTAATTTTATTTGACATATAACAGGTTCATCAATACTATTTGAAAATGACTATTCCTGATACATGCTTCAATTACTAATGTGGCAAATAATGGTTAATATAACCACAAAAAGGACAGTTATTTTCTATTTGCCGTAACTTTTAAGAACAGCCCGCTCTGGACTGAATCCCTCTCCAGCACTTGGGTAGCTCCCAGCCCCTGCTGAGCTGCCCAGGGCGGGCTGTGCCTCTTCCCAGCACACCCAGGATTCACTCATCAGTGTGGAGGTGTTTAGGGAGCTTCCTCCTGCGCCAGCTGAGCACAAATAAGAAGGACCATCCCATCTTGAGAGGCTCCAGTTTTAGGGGTCACAGACAAGCCAAGGTCAATGATACTCGCCACATACCCTTGCTTGGCGCCCCACTTCCCTACTGGATCAGTATTAATTAACTGGCTATACTTGTAATCCTACAGGTTGACTGTAGTTTGACACACATTGCACCCACATTGTAACTTTTCTGTATAAATTACCCCAGACAAAGAAAATTATTATAATCCACTCACCAGTTCTAAATATCAAATTTTCATTCTATTTTTAGATGCATAGTGGAACTTTAAGGGTGAGTAAAATTTTAACTGTAAAACATATGCCTAGAAATGTAAAACATCAAAAAAAAAACCTCCAAATGAGAAACAGTAACAACAAAATCACAGGCTTTTGGCTCAGGGCCCTGAAAATTCAAGAGAGTAATTATCTTGTTAAATCCAATTTTCCCAGTTCCAAGTTCTGTTTCATTTCCCCTTCATCTCACACCCTCACCCAGTACCACAAGTCTTGCACATTGTGTAGCAAAAAGCCACGGATGATGACTTCCTTTCTTGATTCTAGATTCACGGCAATCCAGTGGATTGCCCTTAAAATGTAAGAGTTATTATTGCTGTGGATGAATATATAAGAGAGATTTGCTATTAAGACTACTTAAAATAAAGTTAAAGCCAAAAAAGTCTACAAATCACTTGTTTTATAAATGCACATTTTACGTATTGGATATACCCTAACAAAGTGTACACACACCATCATCATCAGAAATACCTACTTTCTCGACAGTATGAGCAAAAGTAAACTTCCCTCTTCAATTTCTCTACTGAGACACATAAATCTAGGAATATGTCCTCAAGAATAGGGACCAGAATGATGTCATTCTTATTGAATAATGATGAGAGCAATCAGCAATTTACTAAATGTCTTTGAATTATTCACAAAGCGTTCTCCTTCTAAGACTTTTCAAACTAACTCGAGGAAAAACAAAGGTGAAACATTGCGATTCATAAACATTCAATTAATGAAAAAAAATAAAACAAGTGTCTTTACCCATTTTACCCTTCTTATGTATCGCATGCTAAATCCTGGATTTGGAATCTGAAATATAGTTTAACCAGTTACTGAAGAGAGAAATATTTAATCAAATCTATAGCACTAAAGCAAATATATCTTCTATTGTCTCCATGGTCCTTTAACTCAACACACAATTTCCGGTAAATAAATCTAGTCAATAGACAAAGTAATAATTCTGTGGAAATACCTGTATTCAATGAGAAAATCTCTAGGAAGGAAGTAAAATAAGTCACTTTTTCAAATTAAAAAAATTCCAAGGTCCAGTGCCCAGAAAAAATATTTGCCAATCTCTAATCAGGGTAAACATATCTGATTATGCTATTTTCAGTAAATGTGACATGTTCTTAAAGATTTTCCCCCAAAAAAGACTATCAATGGAATACATATGGTGAAGTCTGAATACTGAAAGAATATGCAAGTTTTCAGCCTCCTTTTGCAGTAAGAAAAGAAGTCGCTATTAAAAGCTTTAAATATCTGAAAGAAGAGAATTGAGTGTATTATCAGAGAACTAGGCACAACTTTCAGGAAGATAAAGCCCTGTTAAATACGAGACAGAGAATTTTAATAACCATTTTCATTTAATAAATGTGCCTAGGACTCTTCAGTAAATTTTTTTCTACCTAAGAGGTGTTATAAATAGGAAATAGTTGTATTTTCCACAGGGAAAGCAACAACATAATTCATGACACATAATAAATTTCAAAAAAAATTAGCCTTCCAATTTCTCTATTCCTGATTATGAACAAATTTATTGAATAAATATTTGCTTTGGTAAGATTTAAAAAGAAGAAAAATACAATAAAATATTCAATCATGAAAATTATAGATGAAATGTTCATACAAAGCATGTGTTAATAAGTATCAGAAAAAAGATCTTAACATCCCCTGATAATTAATACTCAAGAAAATTAAAGCAAGGTTAGATATAATCACTATTTCCTTTCAGACATGTTTGTTCAAATTTTTTGTTTCTAATCCATTGATCCATCATAAATTAATCAATGTGGTATCTTTAAATTCCTGCTCAGAAATGGCTTAGAAAGAAAGTGTGGTGCTCCTTTTTCTATCAGTGAAAAAGCCTACATTAGTTCATTTTTCTTTCTTAATCATGACTGCTTTTGATTAGAAGAAAATCTTACAATCAGCTCATATAAATTAGGTTTGGACCCTTATTCCTCCATGTTTATGATCTTTAGTTTCAGGGGGTTTTTAATGCACTTTGAAAAAGGCAACTGACTGCAGAATGAACACACAGAGAAAATGAAGAAAAATTCACTGGTACTTATAATGCATCAGTGTATCAACATCCACACATATTCTCACAGCCACCACTGCTGACAAATAAGACTTCTCGTTTCTACGAATTTTTCCTATCATTTCGTCTTTTCTTTCACACTATCCAACATGCAAAATTACGTGAACATTTTACAAGTTGCCTGTTGGGCTGGCTAGAAAATGAGCTGGTCAGAAATGAGGCTATGTGGCCTCGGTCACTAACAATCTGGGTGTTTTACAATAAACTCACGTGAAAAAGGCACATGAATTGCTAAGTAAAAGAAAAATGTACAAAATAGGTGTAACTCAGTATTTTCCTGCTCCTAGGAATATTTTTACTGCTATGCTCAATAAGAGATTCAATGGGTAAGTTGGTAATTACTTAGTAACAATTCACTAATGAGAAAGTTTTTAAACAAACAATTTTATAATTTTTAGAAATGAGCAAAAATAAAACAACACATAGTTGAACAAATAAAAAGAAATTTAGACTAAGTGTTAAGAGAATAGTTTTAGCTCAGCAGCAATGTATTTCAACCAAACAAGAAAACAAGAAGTTTATCTCAAGTATCAAGAGAAAAGCAGTACACTATTTTGCATTCACACAATAGTAAAAAATAGTCCCTTTTTCATGTAAGGTACTCATTATAGTAACCTCTAGCCACCTAACAAATTTATTTAGCTCATTTATGTTAAAAGAACGCTAATTCCATACAGGCACATCTTGTTATATCACTATTCTGCTTAAAACCACCAAAGACTCCTGACTTCCTACCAAAAAAAAAAATTTTTTTTTTTTTTTTGGTGCTGGGGATCGAACTCATGGTCTTGTGCTTGCTAGGCAAGTGCTCTACCACTTGAGCTAAATCCCCAGTCCCCGCCAAATTTTATTATACACAGTAATGCACAACTCTCCCTGACTTTCTGCTTTCTCGCTCACATGTATTATAGTATCTCACCTCCATTCTAATGCTTCTATTCTAACGCTGCTTAACGCTAAGTTTACACTTACAGCAATTTGCAACTGCATTAATGTTTCACGTGTAAATGCAATTACAAACTGTTCTAAGTCTAAACCACTGGTGTCTTGATTTTTCCAAACCATGAGGTCTCGGTAGGGTTCATAACACAAAATTCAGCGGCCAGTCCAAACTGGACTGCATACTGTGTTAGCAATTTAGCTCCATGGTAAAGTGCTTACCTAGCATGCATGAGGCCCTAGTTTTGATCTCAGCACCACCAAAAAATATGAAAATCAAAACAGAAGATAAAAACACAAACAGGTCCTAAGGATTGCTGAATTCTGTAGGAGATCACACCATTGTTCGATTTCATCATTTACTACAAGGGCTCAACTCAAAGTTGCGTGGTAACTTGTAGATCTGTATACAACAGGGATACAAATGCTTCTCTCTGTAGAAGATTACTGTCTGCAGGACATTAGCCAGTTTTGTATCTATATCCTTCTATTAGATTGCCACACTCAGTTCCTCAAATCCTCTTGGAACCAATTTGCAATTTTGTAGGTAAGGTGGTAGGTAAACTGTATATACATTTGAATAATAATGTTTCAAACTTTTGAAAATTATACCTGGATAGTTTTGAAGGACCCATGGCAATACTGAAGTATGTTCACCTTCTAAAGCCAATTAAGTTGTACTGCTACAGAATTCACTTCACACTGTACAGCACATCATAGTAATCAGGTTGATAATCAAATTAATAGCCTTAAAGATTCTTCATTAAACTTCCTATAAATAACAAATTATTCCTCAAATAATCTTTGAACAAGCTTTCATTTTTGAGTCCTCAGTATTTGATTAAACTTTGACATGCATATAAAAGTCCTATTTTCAAATTTAAAAAAATATACTTTTATAGCAACTAATCTACAAAACACTACTGTTATGGTTTGTGTCTAGATATCCTCCCCAAAGCCTCATGTGGTAAGAGGTGGCTGGATCTAAAGTGTGTGATGCTGGGATTAAGGGTGTGTGATTACACTGATGGGTTTAGTGCCGCCCTAATCCTGGCAGCCTGGATAATATATAAGGTACAGGAAGAAGCTGGTTAGTCCCCTTGCTTGCATTCCTTGCTTACCTTGCTGCCTTCTGCTGTCTGCTGTGCCACCCTGCCTGGGATCCAGCTGACTGTGGACTGAAACCTCTACATACTGTGAGCTAAATAAACCTTTCTTCCCCTAACTTTGGGTGATTGGTATTTTGTCTCAGCAACGAGAGCAAAGTAACTAAGACAACTACCTACTCTATAATCTTTGGTAAACACTCAGGAAGAATTTATCACTCTTATTTATGCCACCACCCTATCTTTCTGATGAGGATTAAAAGCACATACAATACCATTAAGCACATATATGTTTGCCTGTACACTGGTAGACCTAATAGCCCAAGTATCCCATAACCTATAAAGGTCATTACTCAAGCCAGACATGGTGGCACATACCTGTAATCCCAGCACTCAGCACTTGAGAGGCTGAGGCAAGAGAATCACTGCAAGTTCAAGGCCTGCCTGAACCACAGAGTAAGTTCAAGGCCAGCCTTAACTACACAGTGAGACCGTGTTTCAAAAACAAAATAGGGTCATTACTCAATCCCTAGGGCCTAACACAACCCAGGAGTTAAGTGTCAGTAAGTGTTAACTGAATAAATGAAAGAAACAAATTTGCTTACACTTATTTTTATTTGTTCATGTATTTATTTACTACAAAAGGAATAACGATCCAAACTAAAATGTAAAATATTATTGCAATACAGGAATGAACACAGTAAACAACTCTTAGTCAGTTAGTTGGTTCCCCTTGAAATGTTGGGAAATGAGTTAATAATATGAAAATCATAATACCAGTGTGAGCATAAGTGTTAAATAATTTCCAGTCCTAGAGCTGGAAGCTGTTCGAGACATACACGCACAATACTAAAAGATGGCTTCCCTCGGCCTGAAAGTATCAAGACAGGTTTAGGCTTTTCAAGGTTAGACATTTGTTGTTGGTTGATTTTTTTTTTGGGGGGTGGGCTGCTGGGGATCAAACTCAGGGCCTTGTGTTTGCTAGGCAAGTACTCTACCACTGAGGTAAATCCTCAACACCATGCTGCTTGATTTTTTTAAAGAGAATTCAGGAGCCACAGATAATCTGGAATAATTTGAGCATCACGATAAATAATGATGATTGTGAATTATAATCCATTGAATAAAATAGAGACCCAAGATTCTGTTCTGCTAACTCATATATCCATCCATAGAGACAGATTTATTTGTATGGATGAATGCAGGAAAAAACTTCCTTGCAGTGTAATGACAACTAATAAATATGAAAAGAATGATGGCATTACACGATAACTATTATATGAGTACCATGGGAAACATCGACGAATACTGACACTTCTGGGCAAAAGCTGATGAGAAATAGGATATGTATGTAGCTTCGAAGTAGCTCTCTAGAGATTACTTACTAATCAATAAGGGGGAAAAAATACTTTCACAATGGTGAAGGCTAACACATACCACCTTTACTCTGTGATGTGACACATGTATCTGTACCTCCAGAAGTGATCTACTAAAAAAAGAATTCAGCCTCCCCAAGTGAGGAGACCTTCACTTCCTATGAACGAACCATGTCATTCCCACCCATTCAAACACGGCCAATGTTGGGAAGGGCACCGAACCACAACTGAGTTCAACTAGGAATTCACTTCCCTTGGCCATTAATTTCAACTAGCAAAAAATCATCTTTTACAGTTTTCTTCCATTTTTGCTATTGCGTTACCCTGAACAATTCTGTTATTTTATTGAGCAATCTTGTTTCAGTATTTAAATAAGAACTATTTTTTGAAGAAGACTTTACCTACTGCTTTAGTAAAATTGCCTTGCTTACTGAACCAGAATAATTTGTTATTTTATGGTAAAAGTATTCTTACTTCTTAAAAGAATATAGAAATTCTTAGCAAAGACATGATGCCAAAGTTGAAAAATAATTTTATGTTGTTTCAGAAGAACAAAAACAATCATTTGTATGGGTCAGTTGTTCTGATTTCCTAAAAATGAACCAACCGTCTACTTATAATAAAAAAAGCTAAAGTTTCTAACATCTTTTATGTTCAACCCCACTGCACTGAATCAAAAAACAGAAAACAAAACTATATACTGACACCAGTGGCTAACTTTGAACTTCTTTAGTTAACAGACCTTACAGGCTTCCAGCTGTGTGACAGTAAATTCCCTTCAAGGAATCATAGTATCACTTCATAAAACTTAATGGTGTCCCAACTCCCTTTGTCATGCAGGACTTCCTAGAGAGATGAACGCTACTGGAGAAGAGCACGCATTAATAGTTCCTTTCTCTTTTTCTAAATGTACGCACAGCATCTATGCTTCAGTTCTTTTTTTCTCAGCTACAGCAACTCCCAATGGACTGCCGGGTCAAGTCAAAGCTTCAGTATCAATGTACTCTGGCACCCACTTGGCTCAATGATACTTTCTATATACTTTTATTATTATTATTATTAAAAAATAATGGAGAGAAAGAGAGAAAATCACTGTGATTCATGAACCATGGCTGGGTGGCTGATCTCCTTTTCATCTGAAATCACTATTTGTATTAATGTATCCACATTTCTTTGGAACATAAATCTACTGGAGCCAAGAGCATGCTGAGACATACTGTCTCATCTCAACCAGAGCCTCAGACATGACATGCATTATCTGACAGCTGGTTACCCTCTAGTTCAAATCTCATAAAGTTTAAATATTCAAGCTGAAAACCCTACTGATGGAAGTATTCTTCCAAAAAGAATTAAGAAAGACAAGCACAAAAAGCCTGTGTGTATTATAAAAGTTTCTCCCACAAAAGTTTAGAGACCTTAAATTATCACAGGTCAGACTGGTATGTATAAATACATTAGGTTCACGATTAATTCTTAAAGGAAAACAAATAATATAATGTACATTTGATTATTTTAATTTTTCAGACATTGTTCATAACTATCTTGTAGAGCAGGATTTTAAAACTTATGAAAATCTTTTTAAATTAGTAATTTTACAGGTTATTATGTAATGAGTAATATAAGTATGCACAGAAACATCTACAGTGGCTAATCTTGCTTTTTACTTAAGAAAACAAAGCTTGCAAATTAAAATTTTTGGTAAATACCCAACCTGTCTTAAAAGCTTCTTAAACTATTTTCCTCCAGTATAATAACTGGGTTGAGTAAGCTTTCTAACTAAAGAATAACATAATTAATATTCAGACCTGAAGTGTATGATTGAATTAATATTTTCTAAGTGATATAAGTGATATACATTGATTTTGAAAAATACAGATTTGAAAAAATAAGAAATCAAGAAAACAACAGATCACCCTTATAAAGCACTAATACATATGTAATATGAAGTGTTTCTGAGGAGCCTACAGGAACTCACTTACTGTCCTAAAAATATGTATTTGAAATGTGAGCTTGTCTTTTAAATCCTTCTTTATTTTTAAAAGGCAGTATTTTTATTTCAATGTTTCTAGATTTAGATCATGTTATTAGTAAAAATAATTGTATTCATTTGGCTAGCACTTTAAATTTATATACACTTTGGGCATAAAATAAATTATTTAATCCTTCCAAAATCTCAATTCAGTGGGCATTATTATCATCTATTAAGTGAAAAATGACATGGGAATGTGGTGTCCTTTCCCAAATACTTTGCTTTTTATCATACTATACTTGCTTAAGATAAACTAAAACTATTTTTAACTGACGAAAGATAATTTCTATTTTGCAATGTTTCCTATTTTGATCATGATCCTATTAGGAGAAAGCATGTCTTTGATTCATAAGCAATATGGTATAATTCCAGGCAATTTTAACAGAGACAACATAAAAACATAAATTCTTAAAGATTAGAAGGCATCAAATGCATTCTGAAATCAAAGTACATGTAAAAATGTATGATAACATTATAAAAGTGTAAGTGCTCATTAGTTTACAACATTTTTATTGCTTCACTACATTTTTTATACTGTTAGGAACTGAAAACATGTTATAGATTTTCTTCTCTGTGCGTTACACCTCCCGGCCCTCCCCAGCACACACACTGTGCACACCCTCCTCTCCGCTTGGACCACAGCCAGGAGAGGCACAATCCCTGAGAGGCCGAAGGAGACGAAGGAGAAACAGCAGTTACGGGGCCAGAGCAGGACAGCAGCAGGCGACGTGTGGCCGTCATTGCCGAGTTTCATGGCTGTCAAATACGTGGTCCTTGTGCAATGCCCACAACTTTTGCCACCGTCTGTCCTTTGCTCAATTTAAGCCGCTCTCAATTTGAACAATGACAACAACAACAGAAACGCTAGCCGTGAGTGGCAGAAGTGAAGACAGACTTTATTACTGCAGTGTATGAACACACTAACAGGGAGGTCCCATTTGAAGCGGGATAACTGTGGCTTCACTGGTGTGCCTTTAGACACAAAAAGGAATTAAGAATTTTTGGAATATCTTAAATGGAGACTGGAATATCTGTGTATTTTTTGAAAATACTATAGTATTAAAGGTAAAGAAAAAGAAAGGGGGAGAAACCTTTAAGTCTTAGGGCAAAAATCAATTCACTATTTCTGTGCTTTTACTCCCAAGATAATTGCCATCTGTGTTTCAGCTACTCTCCTTACAAAATACATTTATCCATAAATCTAATACATTGTGATTTTTCAATACCTATTTGATTTTCTCAGATTCTTTAGAACACCGAAATTTCAGCATTTTCACTGGTAATCCACATAGATTTCCTCCATATCTTTTCAGATAGGAAAGGTAAATGAAAAGGCAAGAGGGCCAAAGATCAAATGGCAAGGTGTAGTTTAAAGCATGGATGTGAAGCAGAAAACTACAAAAGAGGCTGGAAGGAGAAACAGAACAAACAGTGGAAAATTAGCACTCCAAAAAAATAAGAGAATAAGTATAAAAATAGAGTTTTCAGCAGCATTAGATGACAAAGAAAAATTAAGAAAAGATAAAGACTGAAAAGAAAAAGATTTGAAAATTGGCAAAGTCACTGACGACTTAGCTCCTAACTAGAAGCAATCTTCTTCTACAGAGCGTATTTAGCAATGTTTGGAGATATTTTCAGTTTTGTTACAACTTTGGAGTTTCAGTGGCATTTAGTGGACAGAGGTCAGGGATGCTAGTAAACATCCTACAGCGCCCAAGACAGCTCCTCTAACAAAGAATTATCCAGGACATAACACCAATAATGCCCACGCTGAGAAACTATACTACAGAAGCTAAATGACATAAAATTGAGAAGTTCATGGACAGAGAGGAAGTAGGTATAGCAAGAGTCAGGACTGTTTGCTTTGTAGGAAAGTAAAACAGGACAGGTAGAGAACTTCAGAGCAGACAGGACGTAGCAAAGGTTATTTTTGTTCTTTCCCTCAAGCGTCTTAGCAGTATTATAAAATCGAGATGAAGAGATGGAGGTTAAAGAAAAAAGAAACAGACTCATGACTACTGTTCTGACATTAATGAGGAGTCAAAATAAGATGACTGGGGAAACGTGCTTCCAGAGAATGAAGGGACAAATATTTCTTTAAAATCAGAGAAAATGAAGAACTGAGAGGCAAAGATATTAATGTCTGAGGAGATGGCAGGGTTTCAAGAACTGGACAGACAGTCTGAGGAGTGTTCAGAGTTTTCCCTCACTGCCCGAATTAAGGTCATCTACAACCAACTTTTTGCCTGTTATTATTGGGAAATGGCATGTGCTTCCTGAGAAGGAAGAAGGCAGGAGACTTGGTAGGGTCTTCTGGGAAACATTCTAACGGCAGACTCTCAGCAAACAAATTGGCAAATTCGACTGTCTAGAGGGAGAGTTCATCTGTGAACTGATCTTAGTAGACCAGTGTTATGTCTGATTACCTCAGACTACTTTTGGAAAGTAAAATGGATATCTAGAAGTACATGGGTTTCAGCTTCCTGGAATGCCCACATATGTTGTGTAACTCAGTAGGAAACAGAGAGGCTTCATATCAAGATAACTTTCTACACAAAGGAGGGGAGGTCCTGCAGTCTGGGCCAGGGCCCAGCAGATCAACAGAAAGGGCTGGTGAACGGGAGGTGCTCCAGACCTCTCCCTGCTTCTCCTGTCCCTAGGTACCTGCTAAGCATCCTGATTTACTTGAGTCTGTCTTGGCCATAAAGTCATTTGTGTTTCTCACTAACACTGAGTGATGCTGAAGATAACCAGATGAATATGAAAATTATAAATCCTTGTTTCACTAAAATGTGTACTATAAAAAGTGTAACACAAGTAAAAACACGGGTACTTAGGTTGTTTCAGGTTGGATGTAACAAGTTAACAATATAATGCATAAAAAAGGGAGGAATTTCAGAAAAAAGTTTAACAGAATGAAATGATCAGTGAACTAAATTATGAAATGATAAAAGACAGCTATTGTAATTTAGAAATAATTAATAATGTCATCAGACAGAAAGAATAAAATTGCATTTCATGATTCAGTTATAAATCAAGTTTTTATCCTGACATGGCAAAATATAAGGGTTTAAGGAGATAACTGTAAATGTCTCAATTACAAAATTATTTAAAACCAGTACAAACATATTAAAAATTGATATTGTCCTATAAAGCACAATGCTCAATACTGTATATAAGTCTTCAATAACAATCTATTTCTTGACTTCAGAAGTCTGAATTTGTTTAGTTTCTACAGTTAATATAACATACTCTAAACTTCAAATTAATAGAATAATGTAAAAACTTCCTGTTACAGTGACTATTGTCTCAGAAAAGGTCATTTTAATCAGCATCAATTTTATGTTACAGACTGTGCACCTGTCAGGACAGTCAGAAACGTCCATGGATCCAGAGCCAATAAATTCTCTCTCTCACGCTGGGCGGGCTGAGCCAGTCTGTGGGGTTCCCTAAATAAGGTAGGAAACAGTCGACATCTTGTTGAAAATTAAGAGATAAACTTGATCCAATTAAAATAAAATGATAAGCCAAGTGTGCTGGTGACACCTGTAATCCCAGAACTCAGCGGGTTAAGGCAGGAGGACCTCAGTGAGGGCCAGGTCGGCCTGGGCTACAGAGCAAGAGCCTGTCAGCCATAAAAATGCCTCGTAAGACATAAACAAAATTTACTGTTCTGATTTGGTAAATACAAAGGGATATAAACCATCTAAGGGGTGTTCGGTAGTAGTATGTGCCACTATTTGAATAGAGTTTGTCCCCTCAGAAAATCCATGTTGAAATTTAATCCCTTTTATGAACTATTAAGAGGTGGAACCAGGGAGAATGTTTCAGAGATCATCAGCGTTCTGCCCTCGCGGATGTTCCCCATTCTGCATAATCAATGGTCAAAAAGACGAGTGGGTCGAGAGCGAGTCTGCGAGGAAAGCGAGCTTGGCCCATCTCCCACATGTCACTGTCCTGCACCTCCTGGGACTCTCCCAGCAAAAAGGTCATCAAGACTTTCAAGACCGCATCCTTGGACCAGAACCGCGACCCAAAACACGCTCCTTTCTTCGTGACTTACCCAACCGTGGTGCTGTATTATTAGCAACAGAAACTGGGCTAATATAACATGATTACAGAAAAAGATACTTAAATTTCCTTTACTACTGCCTTTCTTAATTACTTCCCTGATAAAAAATAAAAGCAGGCATAGTTCTAATGAAGTTTTTAATATATATAGTGTAAACTGCTATTGTTACAACAGGATTATATTAAGTTTAACAATAATCATCATAAAACAAATAAACTAGGTGCTAAGCAGATTCTCCTGTGAACTGTATGAAGAGAAACAGTAATAATTAGGATTTTACAATTCTAATTAATTAAACTCATCTTAAAGTCATTTAGGATGAAGTGATTTGTCTACGAAAAAGCTATTTATAACTTTGTGCTGCAAACACACAAGTTTTAACACTTTCTAAATGAAAATTATTCATTCCAAAGACCAGAAAAAAATGAATGGAATATTTTATGCAATCCTGTTTTCGAAGCCACCTCTAAATGTACAAGCTTGTAAGAAATGAAGTCAGATGAACTAAACAGCACTCACGGGAGTTTTAAAATGTCACCTTACACATATTTGACCAAGAACATATATTTGTAATGATTTATTTATCTGAAAAATACCACAAAAAATTGACTGCTTCTTGCCCTGGTTGTGTGGCCAGTCCATAACTGTCGTACTGATAGGATCCTAGAAGGTATCCCATAATGCTGACGATTTTATAATGAATTATTCTTCTACTAAAACAATGTCTGAATTGGTCCAACCTTTCTGATCAAGGACTTAGTATCAGCAAATAAAAGCTTTATTAAAAATGCATCTTGGGCTGGGGGTGTAGCTCAGTGGTTAGAGTGCTTGCCTTGCAAGCTCAAGGCCCTGAGAAAACTAAAAATGCATCTTAAAATATCTGTACATGTGTAGAAAACACAAAATGTCAAACTGTGTAAGTATACCACATAATGATTCCATCAAAAGCCTAAACTCATACCTCTATGAACATGAATCAGTCATCAGTCAGCCATTTTAATATATTTGTATTTATCAGGAACCTATTTCTAA